>ML346161.1:0-29275 GCA_005239505.1 Nicotiana paniculata
GTTTCATTGATTTATTCCCAATTGTTGTTATAAGTGGGTTAAAAGTGTTGGTTGTTCTCTTGATTCTATCATGATATATAAAGATTTAATTGGGTTGACAGTGTTACGATGGTTACATATATTCTGGATGGTTTTGTTATGGAATGATATTGGTTAAAGCTTACGAGCTATATTGTTTTCTATTTGCAATTGTTGAAACAAAAATATTGTGAAAGGCTTGGCGTGAATTGTGAAATTTTTGAATAAATTGATATGAGATGTCTAGTGGGAGCAGGTTGCACGCCACAACAAGGAGTGATAAGGGTGGACAGGTGGGATCGGGTTGCACGCCGCAACAGGAGGAATAAGGGTGATATATATTTAGGGAGGAGCAATAAGGGTGGACAGGTGGGAGCGGGTTGCACGCCGCAACAAGGAGCGATAAGGGAGGACATTTATATATTTTACTGGTTTTTAAAGAAAAAAAAGATTTGGAAACTTACTATTTTATTTTCACTACTTTTCATATTTTTGGCACTATTTTCATTTAAAGTTAAAGTTTGGAAATTTGGAAATTATTGAGAGTTGGTTATAGCTGAGGCCTGGAAAAGGTGGCAGAGTTATTTTATTTATGTTGCAGTACTTAATTAATCGTTTAGAAATCCTTCTTGCTTTATATTTATTGTCTCCATTATATTTTTCTTGTTCGTGTAGAATTATTTTATTTCGTTATTGTATATATTATGGTCACATGCTATATGTTGTTAATTCCCCGTCGTAGCCTCGTCAGTACTTCATTGAGGTTAGGCTAGGCACTTACTCAGTACATGGGGTCGGTTGTACTGATACTACACTCTGCTCTCTTTTGTGCAGATCCAGGTACTGGCCAGTTGTAGAGATATTTTGAGCCACTATTCATTTATTCGGATACACGAGGTATATCTGCTGGCGTTCGCAGATTCTGAGAGTCTTCTCCTATTTTCATAAACATTGTTTTATTATATTCAGAACAGTTACATTATTTCTTTCAACCAAGTATTTGTATTATTCTTTAGTAGTTCGTGATTGTGACACCAGACTCTGGGGTAGTTCCGGGTTTATTTATATGATTAGTTTGTGGCTCGATTTAATTGATTGTTTATTTTTTTATATTTGGAATTATTTATTGAAATTCATTAGATCAAGTTTAATTTAAAATTTGTTTTATCCTGTTTAAATGGTTAACTAAAGGAAATAGTTAAGCGAACTCTAACATTGGCTTGCCTAGCAAGTGTGGTGTTAGGCGTCATCATGATACCTAAGGTTGGGAATTTGGGTTGTGACAAGTTGGTATCAGAGCACTAGGTTTCCTAGGTCTCACAATTCACGAACAAACTTGGTAGAGTCTGAAGGATCGGTGCGGAGACGTCTGTACTTATCCCTCAGAGGCTATCAAGTTAGGAACAATTTCACTTCTATTCTACTCTATCGTGCGAATTTATTCTACCATTGATGATTGAACTTGTCTATTCTTGTCCTCTCACAAATCTTGACAATGCACAAAGCGTCTACAACCGGACAAGAGATGAAGCCCCAATGACAGCTACAATTAGGGGAAGAGACATAAGCAGAGCTTATTCTAAAGCTCGAACATCAGCACCTATTCTACAGTCTCAAATGGATCTAGACGCGGAGGTTCTAGCTCAGTCGGTACATGTTGGACTAATACAGATTCCAGAAGGATTTATAGCTACTCCAGTATTGCAAAACAAAGGAATAGTTGAAAGCAACGGGGTTGATTTGAATAAGCTGTGAAGTTTAACATTGTGGATTATCAGGCATTGTGACCTATGACTTCGTGCCAAATGGGGAAGTCCACTGTCAAGGAATAGATTGTGGGGTCATGTGTTATATCGGTTTGAGCTTGGGAGGTATAAGGCCTGATATTTTTGCAAGAGATAAAGCTGGACTTGCGGAGGCTTACTCAACGTGGAAGTCACGGTTGCGGATTTTGGGTGCTGTAGAGGGAGTACAGTGGTTAACAAGCTTCTAGACTATACGGTTCGTGCCAAGGTTTATCTGTATAGAGCTCTACCTTTGGGGTCAGTGTACATCAATAAGGATAAGAGTTACCCCAAGAAATAACGAAGGGTACATGAATAAGTGGGGTAGCTCAGCGGGGTTGAGTCAACATATCAAAGGAGAAACTGGTCGCCTGTGGCCGAAGCAAGCCTACGAAGAGGGCGACCGGTCATTGCAACACCAGCTATTTGACTCAATTCTCATAATGCTTTTGAAAGAGTTCGTCTCTCGAACTTTTCATTTTGCGTGAGGCTTAGGGTTTGAACGATTGTGTTTGTTCACCATGACAATGTCAGAGCATGCCATCAGGTTCGACAAGTTAGCCTGTCATACTACTACTTTGGTTCATATAGACAGAGAGTAAGTCTACAGACTCATTAAAGGACTCAAATATGATTGTAAAATTTTGTACGACTCAGGGCAGGTTGGTACTTCATTTCAGCTAGTGATAGAAATTATCCTAGACTTGGGAGAGTCCTATTTCATCAGAAGTCGGAATGACAAAATTGGAGGTTAGATTCCTAGAGGTGGAGACCAGCCTTTTGATATATTTTTTATGGTATGGATGAGGTCGTTACATTAAATGGTGTCATTACAAGAACAATTTCTAATTATTATAAAGTGATGATTTTCTGAACTTAATACGGTTATGCTCATCTAATAAAATTCTTCTATTATGCTCCACTCTCGGGTGAACTTCGTAACTAAAAAAAAATCTACTTATGTGAATACTTGTATTGAGAAACTCTATGGAGATAACTATGTTTATCATTACGTGTTGTAATTTTGTTTAACGGAAAATATTCAAAAGAAGAAGAAAAATAGAAAGCTTTGATTGGCACGATATGCATACTACTTGTGACCCAGAATTGAGGGCGAGATCCTTGCAGTTTAATATGATTTGATATGTTTAAATTGGGCTACGAGTCGCGGTGGAAATTATGTAAGGACGAGGTCCTTGTGATGGAAATTCTTGTGTTTAAGTTCTCCCTTGTGAGTTAAAACTTTACTATAGTACTGGTAGGGAGTCATGCCTGTTAGGCTTATTCAACAACTTATGTATAAAAATAATAATAAAAGTAATACTAATAGTAAATAAATTAATTAATTAATTAATTGTGCATAATTTGCCAAATCCGTGTTATAATTATTGAGCTTTGACCTACGAGGTATGTGCACGCCCGTGTGGCGTTAAATGACACATGTTAATTTGGGTATATAATTATGAGGTCTTCATGAATCGCATCTCTTATCAGTATCGTGACGGGTAGAAAGGGGATTATTGTTACGTGAAGTTATTGGGTGATTATTAATCATTATGAACAACTATTAAGATCATATTGAGCCGAAAGGGTGTTCCATTCAAATGGTCAGACGAGTGTGGGTGGAGATTTCAGTAGCTCAAGATGGATTTGACTACAGCGCCAGTATTGGTGACGCCTACAGGTTCAGGATCGTGCACTGTGTATTGTGGTGCATCTCGTATTGGATTAGGTACAGTATTAATGCATGGTGGAAAGGTGATTGAATATGCGTCTCGGAAGCTGAAGGTCCATGAAAATAATTATCTCATTCATGACTTAGAGTTGGCAGCCATTATTCATGCATTGAAAATTTGGAGGCACTATCACGCCGCCGTGCCGTGTGAGGTTTTTACTGACCATCGTAGTCTCCAGTACTTATTCAAGCAAAAGATCTAAATTTGAGGCAGCGGAGATGGTTAGAGTTACTAAAAGATTATGATGTCACCATATTATATCACCCAGGGAAGGCCAATGTGGTGGCCGATGCATTCACTAGAAAGGCGGTGAGTATGGGCAGCCTTGAGTATATTCCAGTTGGTGAGAGACCGTTGGCCTCATACATTCAGACGTTGGCTAATCAGTTCGTGAGTTGATCCTTGAGGAGGCTCACAGTTCTAAGTATTCGACTCACCCCCGTGCAGTCAAAATGTACCAAGACTTGAGGCAGCATTATTGGTGGAGAAGGATGAAAAAGGACATTGTTGTGTATGTGGCTCATTGCTTAAATTGTCAGCAGGTAAAGTATGATCATCAGAGACCCGGTGGTTTGCTTCAGCAGATAGAGATTCCTGAGTGTAAGTGGGAGCGTATCACTACGGACTTCGTTGATGTGCTCCCACGGACTCAGAGGAAAATTTGACGCAGTTTGGGTTATTGTACATAGGCTGACTAAACCAGCACATTTCATTCATGTGGCAAGTACTTATACTTCAGAGCGGTTGGCTAAGTTATATATCTGGGAGATTGTTCGCCTTCATGGTGTGACCGTGTCTATCATTTCTGATCGGGGTACGCAGTTTACTTTGCACTATAGGAGGGAAGTTCAGTTGGGTATCCGAGTGGAGTTGAGTACAGCATTTCACCCTCAGACTGACGGGTAGTCCGGGCGTACCATTCAGATATTGGAGGATATGCTCCGCTCTTGTGATATTGACTTTGGAGGTTCGTGGAATTAGTTCTTGCCGTTAGTGGAGTTTGCTTATAATAATAGTTATCATTCAAGCATTCAGATGACTCCTTATAAGGCATTATATGGTAGACGGTGTAGATTGCCAGTTCTATGGTTCGAGCCGGGAGAGGCTCGGTTGTTGGGTACAGACTTAGTTCAGGAGGCCTTAGATAAGGTCAAGATTATTCAAGAGAGACTTCGTGCAGCTCAGTCTAGGCAAAAGAGTTATGCCGATTGTAAGGTTCGTGATGTGGCATTCAGGGTTGGAGAGAGAGTATTGCTTCGTGTGTCACCCATGAAGGTGTTATGAGATTTGGGAAGAAGGGTAAGTTGAGCCTTAGGTATATCAGGCCATTTGATATTCTTGATAGAGTGGGGGAGATAGCTTATAGACTTGCATTTCCTCCCGGGTTATCCTCAGTTCATCCGGTATTCCACGTGTCTATGCTCCGAAATTATCATGGTGACCGGTCCCACGTGTTATATTTCAGCTCTGTACAATTGGACAAAGACTTGACTTATGAGGAGGAGCCGGTAGCCATTTTAGACCGGCAGGTTCATCAGTTGAGATCTAGGAGTTATCCTTCAGTTCGAGTGCAGTGGAGAAGCCGGCCGTTGAGGCAGCTATTTAGGAGTCCGAGTCAGACATGCAGAGTAGATATCCACAATTGTTCGCCAATTCAGGTAATTTTCTATGTTCGTTCGAGGACGAACGTTTGTTTTAGAGGTGGAGATTGTGATGACCCAAGGGGTCATTTCATAAATTTAGACTCCGTTCTAGGCCTAATAGCCCCAAAAAGACTAATTTTAAATACCTCAATTTGCGTGCGCAGTCCGGGTGTGAAACCGGAAATCTTTTACGTGAAAATATGAGAAATAGTGATTTCTAGAATTTAAATTTTGATTATAGTTGACTTTAGTCAACATTTTGAGTAAACGGACCCGGATCCGTGTTCCAACAATCCTACGAGGTCCGCAGTAAAATATGGGACTCGGGCGTATGCCCGGAAATGAATTCCGAGGTCCCGAGCCTTAGAAATCAATTTTGAAAGAAATTATTTTGCAAAAATATTAATGAAATAAAGAAAAGAATTAATGTTTGAAAACATTGGTATCGGGCCCGTATTTTGGTTCCGGAGCTTCGTACAGATTTGTTATGATATTTAAAGGTTAACTGTGGAATTTGGTGCAAAACGGAGTTTGTTTGACCTGATTCGGACATCCGGTTGAAAAGTTATGAACTATAAGAGTTCTTGATGAAAATGATGAATTTTGAGGGTTAATCCATAGTTTTACGTGTTATTTTCATGATTTGATCGCACGAGCAAGTCCGTATGATATTTTTAGACTTGCGTGCATGTTTTATATAGAGCCCCGAGGGCTCGGGTGAGTTTCTGATAGGCCACGGGATGTTTTGAACTTAAGAAAAATTGTTGGTTTTCTATTTTCTAGTGCCCAGTAAATTAGTGCTACGCGATCGCATAACCTTCTCCGTGATCTCATAGTGTAGGTCGTGGGGTTACATTTTGTTCTATGCAATTGCATAGTAATTGCATAGTTACATCCGCGATCGCATCGTGTTAATTTGCTGGGGACAACTTTTGTTTTATGCGATTGCATAGCTACATCCGCGATCGCATAGTGTTAATTTGTTGGGGACAACTTTTGTTCTATGCGATCGCATAGTGAAAATTTCAGGGGGTATTTTTTTTATTCTATGCGATCGCATTCCTTCTTCCGCGATCGCATGGAAGGCCTGCTCAGTCATATAAATACACTGTTAAACACAGACAGAACCTATTTTTTAACTATTTTTCGAACTACCAAGCCCTACAGACGATTTTCTTCACCAAGGTTCATCCCCAAAGTATTGGTAATCGATTCTAAACTTTGTTCTTTCAATTCCTTACTGTTTTTAATCACTTTTAAAGCAAAAATTAAGAATTTTCATGTTAAAAATTGAGGGTTTGGATAGAATTAGGGATTTTTGTTTAAAAAAAATGAATTTTTACCTCAAATTTAGGTCGGATTTCGAAACTAATTATATATTTGAGCTCGTGGGTGAATGGGTGAACGTAATTTGGTCTGAACCCCGAGTTTAGACCAAGCGGGCCCGGGATCGGGTTTTCACTTTTTTGAGAAAACTTAGGAAAAATTATGATTTTTAGTAAAGTTAGTTCCTTTAGCATCAATTGATGATATTGAGTTAATTATGACTAGATTCGAGCAAGTTAGAGCAAGATTCTAAAGGAAAAGCTATAATTGAGCAGTGAGTGGCCTACGAAATTGAGGTAAGTGTTTGGTCAAACTTTGACTTGAGGGAATTGGAATCCCCACTTGTTTGCTGTGTGAAATGCATGTGTGTGGTGTATAGGTGAGGTGACGAGTATCTATGCACCACCAAATTGCCTGTTAAGCATGATCCATTTTTCGTTCCCAACTTAATTGATTCTTGTCTTAATTGTTTTATGTTCATTATTGTTTTTATGACTACTTGGCCTTGGTATGTTGTTGTTAAATATTGTTGTGGTTATTTGGAAAGAGTATTGGTTGTTTTAGCTGGTTCCCTTGTAGTACAAAATGGTTGAGCGGTTTGGCATTGTTTTTATGAGGTATATATATATTTATTTATTTATGTTCCTGTTGGTTTCATTTTTTATAATATTGAGGAAGTTGTGAGAAATGCAGTTTAACTGTTTCGTGACTGTTAAGGTTTACGTGTTTATTTGGTTTCATTGATTTATTCCCAATGTTTGTTGTAAGTGGGTTAAAAGTGTTGGTTGTTCTCTTGATTCTATCATGATATATAAAGACTGAGTTGGGTTGACACTGTTACGATGGTTACATATATTTTGGCTGGTTTTTTTATGGAATGATATTGGTTAAAGCTTACGAGCTATACTGTTTTCTGTTTGCAATTGTTGAAACAAAAATATTGTAAAAGGCGTGTCCTGAATTGTGAAATTTATGAATAAATTGATATGAGATGTCTGGTGAGAGTGGGTTGCATGCCGCAACAAGGAGTGATAAGGGTGGACAAGTGGGATCGGGTTGCACGTCGCAATAGGAGGAATAAGAGTGATATATATTTAGGGAGGAGCAATAAGGGTGGACAGGTGGGAGCGCGTTGCATGCCACAACAAGGAACGATAAGGGAGGACATTTATATATTTTACTGGTTTTCAAAGAAAAAATAAGATTTGGAAACTTACTATTTTATTTTCACTACTTTTCATATTTTTGGCACTATTTTAATTTAAAGTTAAAGTTTGGAAATTTGGAAATTATTTGAGAGTTGGTTATAGCTGAGGCCTGGAAAAGGCGGCTGAGTTATTTTATTTATGTTGCAGTACTTAATTAATTGTTTAGAATTCCTTCTTGCTTTATATTTATTGTCTCCGTTATATTTTTCTTGCTCGTCAACACAAAGAAGAAACCAACAGAAAGCTTTAGAGAATATGCAATCAAGTGAAGAGAGCAGGATGTTAGAGTCAAACCACCAATGAAAGAGGCAGAAATGGTTGACTATTTTTTCCAAGCTCAGGATCTTGATTACCTCCATTACATGTTGGCCTCCATCCGTAAGCCTTTCACTGAGGCGATTAAGATTGGTGAAATAGTTGAGAATGGCATGAAATCGGGCAAAATTGTGAGTCAGGCAGCCCTCAAGGCGACCATGCAAGCAAATCAAAGCGGGTCAGGCAGTTTCGGAAATCGGAAAAAGAAAGAGGAAGGATCCATGATGACACCTGGGTTCGGGAGAATTCAAAGAGGAATAGTTCCTTCTTATGTGCAATGCCAACAAGGACAATCCAATTCTCCTCAACATTACTATCCACCTCAGGGGTCCCCGGTACTCAATTCCCCCGCAACAATACACAATATTTAATGCCCAGGCTTATGCTAGGCCTCCCAATCACCAACAATGGTGGGCACCAATTCCACAAGGCTCCCGTCAACTTCACCCAAATTTTCGGGCATCATATAATCCTCGTCCCCAGCAAGGATATGTGAGATAGGAGGATCCAAAGAAAGAGTTCACCCCAATTGTATAATTGTATACAAGCCTATTTCGAAAGTTGATGCAATTGAAGTTTATAGAACCTGTCATGCCACGTTATGTGAATCCAAATTCAAAAGGTTTTGATTCCAATGCAAGATGTGAGTGTCACTCTAACAGCCAAGGTCATAGTACCGAAAATTGTGGACATTAAAGAAATCCATTGAAAATTTGATTGAAGCAAAGGCAATTGCGGTAACAAACAATGAGGATACTCCTAATATCACAAACAATCTGCTCCCAGCTCATAATAATACACATTTTATTGGGATGATTTGTGATGATCGGGATTACAAGCAATCTGGCAAGACATAGATGGTTGTTGGAACCATAGGGCAAGAACCAAAAATAATAGTAAGCCCGCTGCAATTGGCACCGTTGATTGTGAAAGGTGCGAGTTCTAGTTTGAACTTGGCAGGTTCTGAAAAACAATTCTCTATGTCCCTGGAAGCACAAAAAATTTTGAGGTTCAATTGGGTGGGCCAAAACTTTATATCCCTGGGGGCATTCAAAAGATCATTCCGAATAATGGTTTGAAAAACATAACAGAGCCAGTTGTGATCTGACCTGTTGCACAGCTCCTAGTGACAAACACAAAAGTTATTCCTTGGAATTATAACAAGATTGTCATGACATACAAAGGAAAAGAGATAGTTGAAGAAGCAGATGAAATGGGGGGCTTGACTCGCTCTGGAAGGTGCTACTCACCAGAGGAATTGAGAAAATCTAAGCAAGCCAAGGAAAGTCACTTTCCACTGAAAGAACTCGTTGCAGAAAAAGAAGGGGAGGAATTCCTTAAGAAGATGAAAATGCAAGACTACTCAATCATTGATCAACTAAGGAAAACCCTGCTCATATTTATTTGTTATCTCTTCTTTTGCACTCGGAAGAACATCGCCGTGTGTTGATCAAAATTCTTTACGAGTTATATGTCTCAGAAAAGACAATGGTGAATCAGCTAGAAAAAATGGCTGAAAGATTCTTTGAAGTAAATAGAATTACTTTCAGCGATGATGATTTTCCTGAGGAAGGGGATGGGCACAATAAAGCTTTGCATCTTATGGTCAAATGTGAAGGACATTACGTGAAAGGCGTCATGATTGACGGAGGCTCAAGTGTAGATGTATGACCTCTTTCTACTCTACAACAGCTGAACATTGACATTAATAGAATTCGAACTAGTAATGTCAGCATCAGAGCTTTTGATGGTTCAAAAAGAGACACTATTGTGGAAATCAAACTCACCATGACAATCGGCCTGGTAGATTTTAACATTGTCTTTCAAGTGTTGGATATGAAAACTTCCTATAAATTTCTTCTAGGAAGGCCGTGGATCCATATGGATAGAGTTGTACCATCCACCCTACATCAAATCATCAAATTCGAGTATGATAGGCAAGAAATTGTTATTCATGGGGAAGACGACTCATCAGACTATAAAGACTCGTCCATTCCATGTAGCGAGGCCAAGGAAGGATGTGAATCCATCATATATCAAGCGTTTGAGTTGATTGAGGTAGACCAAGTGGAATAAGGAAAGCCAATTATGCATCCCCGTCTGTCAGCCACATCTGTGATGGTAGCTTCGCTGATGTTAAGGAATGGTTGAACCAAGAATAGGATAGGATCCTCTTTGCAAGGAATTGTGAACCCTATTGCTCCATTTTTGAAGAAATATACCTTTGGTTTGGGTTTTAAACCAACGTCATCTGACATAGACAGAGCCAAGGCCCGCAAAAAGAATGGTTCAAATTTGTCCAAACCAATCTCTCACATTGACTACTCTTTTGTTAAGCCACAATTTCAAGAAGCCCAAAATCCTTCTACTCAGGATGACATTGATGAAGTTTGATAGAGTCCCAAGGAGATATTCTATGAGATCAATATGGTTCAAGTTGATGAGGGCCCCAGCCGTGCAAGTGTTCAACTGATTTGTCCAGATACCTCGCTCAACAACTGGGAAGCAACTCCTCTTCCCATCAGGAAGGAGTCTTAGTAGTCTGTTTTGCTGCTTTTTCTGTATTTAAATTATTTTAAGGGTTGTAATCCAGGTATATTAGTTTAATTGCTTTGCTTTGATGTTAATCCTTCTATCCTTTCAAATTCAATGAAATGAAGTTCCAGTTTCATAGTAAAATTTTTTCTTTTCTTTCCCCTAATTTTTGTTTAATTTCTTATCATTTTCAGTTCTGTTAATGCTGGCTTTAAAAACATGACATGCACGCGGAATTCATGCCTAGGTCTTAAAAAGCTGTCTAATCTCGAAATAATGAATCAAGAAGTTGAGTATGATGAAGATGAGGCTTTAAAGGAAATAAAAAGGGAATTGGATCAATTTGAGAATAAGCCTAAGCCTAACTTAATATGAACTGAGGCAATTAACCTGGGAAATCCTGAAGAAACCAGAGAAACAAAAATAAGCATTCATACTGAACAAAATACGAGAGATGCCATAATTCAAGTTTTGTCCGAGTACAGAGATATATTTGCTTGGTCATATGATGACATGCCGGGTCTGAGTGCCGATTTAGTTGTTCATAAGCTTCCTACATATCCTAATTTTCCACCAATCCAGAAAAAACAAAGGAAGTTTAAGACAGACATGAGTGATAAGATTAAAGAAGAAATCATGAAGCAACTAACCAGGGTTGTCCGATACACCACATGGTTAGAAGATGTTGTGTCGGTACCGAAGAAGGATGGGAAAATCAGAGTTTGTGTTGACTATAGGGATTTAAACAAAGCAAGTCCAAAAGACAACTTTCCCTTACCCAACATTCATATCCTTGTTGACAATTGTGCTAAACATGAGATCCAATATTTTGTGGATTGTTATGCCGGATATCACCAAATTCTGATGGATGAAGAAGATGCAGAAAAAGACCGCCTTCACAACTCCATGGGGAACATATTATTATAGGATCATGCCATTCGGTTTGAAGAATGTAGGGGAAACTTACATGAGGGCCATGACTACCATATTCCATGACATGATGCACAAATATATTGAAGTGTATGTTGATGATATGATCATTAAGTCCAGAACACAAGTTGACCATGTGCAAGACTTGAAAATTTTCTTTGAAAGGCTACGAAGGTACAATCTCAAACTCAATCCAGCCAAATGTGCATTTGGAGTTCCTTCTGGGAAGCTTTTGGGTTTTATAGTTAGTCGAAAAGGCATTGAGTTGGATCCCTCAAAGTTAAAGACCATTCGAGAGCTGCCTCCCCCAAAGAATAAAAAGAAGTCATGAGTTTACTCGGGAGGTTGAACTACATCAGTAGGTTCATCGTGCAACTACATGTGAGCCTATTTTCAAATTGTTGAAAAATAACGCTACTATCAAGTGGACAGATGAGTGCCAAGAAGCTTTTGATAAAATCAAGGAACATTTGTCAAATCCCCCTATTTTGGTTCCGCCGGAACCCGGTAGGCCTCTGTTTCTATATCTGTCAGTAATGGATAGTTCCTTTGGTTGTGTTCTGGGTCAACATGATGCCACAGGAAAAAAGGAACAAGCAATCTATTATTTGAGCAAAAGGTTCACCACTTATGAGGTCAAATACACTCTTTTGGAAAGAACATGTTGTGCCTTTACCTGGGTCACTCAGAAGCATAGGAATTATCTTTTGGCCTATACAACTTACCTCATATCCTGAATGGATCCCCTGAAGTACATCTTTCAGAAGCCGAAGCCAACTGGTAGATTGCCAAAGTGGAAAATCCTGCTCACAGAGTTTGATATTGTTTATGTCACTCGTACTGCCATGAAGGCACAACCTTTAGCTGATTATCTAGCAGAAAACCTGGTTGATGATGAGTATGAATCTTTGAACACATATTTCCCAGATGAAGAGGTTAATTTAATTGAAGGAAGTCCAAGATGACAGTCAAACTTGGAAACTATACTTTGATGGGGTTGTCAACATCAAAGGCGTAGGGATTGGGGCAATTCTTGTATCACCTACTGTGCAACATTACCCTGCCTCGGTGTGACTTTGTTTATTCCGTACAAACAAAATGACAGAATATGAAGCTTGCATCATGGGTCTAAACATGGCAATAAACCTAAATCTGCATGAACTGTTGGTGATGGGAGATTCAGATCTGCTTATTCGGCAGGCTCAAGGTGATTGGGAGACTCGAGACATCAAGCTCATTCCATATAGACAATGTGTGGAAGATCTTAGCAAAAGGTTCAAGTCCATTGAGTTCAGGCACATTCCCAATTTTCACAATGAATTAGCTGATGCCTTGACCATCCTGGCCTCAATGCTCCCATATCTGGGTAATACTCGCATTGACCCATTAGAAATTCAAATTCGGGATCAACATGGTTATTGCAATACAATTGAAGCAGAGCTAGATGGTGAACCATGGTACCGTGATATCAAACAGTATCTGAAAACAAGAGAATATCTAGAACATGCTAATAGGGATCAAAAGAGAACTATTAGGCGACTCTCTAATGGTTTCTTATTGAGTGGGGAAATCCTATACAAAAGAACTCCGGATTTGAATTTGTTGAGATGTGTGGATGCCAAAGAAGCTGAAATCATTATGAATGAGGTNATCCTATACAAAATAACTCCGAATTTGAATTTTTTGATATGTGTGGATGCCAAAGAAGCTGAAATGATTATGAATGAGGTGCATTCGGGAGTTTGTGGTCCGCACATGAATGGATATGTTCTAGAAAAGAAAATCCTTCGGGGAGGATATTATTGGCTTACTATGGAACGAGATTACTTTCGTTTTGTTCGCAACTGCCACCAGTGTCAGATTCACAGTGATTTGATTCACTCGTCTCCTTTAGAGTTATATCCTATATCAACTCCTTGGCCTTTTGTTGCATGGGGAATGGACGGACTTGTCCCAATCGAGCCAAAAGCTTCAAATGGGCACAGATTCATCTTGGTTTCAATTGATTACTTCACCAAATGGGTGGAAGCTACTACATTGAAGGCAGTCACCAAGAAAGCAGTAGTAGACTTTGTTAACTCCAACATCATATGTCATTTCGGTATTCCAAAAACCATTATCATAGATAATACTGCTAATTTGAATAGTTATCTGATGAGGAGGTATGTGAACAATTTAAAATTGAGCATCGCAATTCTACTCCTTACCGACCCAAAGCTAATGGAGTTGTTGAAGTTGCGAATAAGAACATCAAGAAGTTTCTTAGGAATATGGTGCAAGGGTCTAGACAATGGCACGAGAAACTGCCTTTTGCTCTTTTGGGATACCGGACAACTGTCCATACATCAGTTGGCGCAACGCCCTACTTGTTGGTTTATGGCACTGAAGCGGTCATACCTGCTGAAGTTGAGATTCCCTCTCTCCGAATCATTGTTGAAGCAGGGATCGAAGACATTGACTGGGTCAAGTCCCGATTGGAACAATTGAGTTTAATTGATGAAAGCGTTTGGCGGCAGTTTGTTTTGGTCAATTATACCAACAAAGAATGGCACGCGCTTACAACAAGAAAGTGCGCCCAAGACAATTTGAGGTAGGACAACTTGTTTTGAAATGTATCTTTCCGCACCAAGAAGAAGAAAGGAAAGTTCGCCCCCAATTGGCAAGGTCCTTACCTCATCAAGAAAGTATTGTCAAAAGGAGCTCTACACTTGGCAGATATAGAAGGAAAGGTGACTGATATATCTGTTAAGCAGATGCGGTCAAGAGATACTATGTCTGACATGCCTCTGTTGGGGGCATTTTTATACTTAGCATTCTCAGGTTGGGATGACGAAAGGCTATCATTCTCGCTACCCAAACACTGGTCAACCCTAGTTAGCCCTTTGAAGCCTTGTTTATATTTATTTGTTTTCCCCTCTTTTGGAACCAATGTACATATTAAAAAAAATCAAATCAAATCAAAAAAAGATTTCAAAAAAAATCATCAAAACAATGTTAATTGAACTACGTCCGACCTGATTCCAAAAGGATACGTAGGAAGCCTCACTCTGGGGTTCGGTCACACTAAAAATCCACATTTCCCAGTATTCAAAGAAACTGGGGCATGATTTTATTTTATCTTTCGACGGTTTTTTCGTCAAAATAGTTCTAAAAGTTGTAATTCAGTTTAATAGTTATTTTTACCTTTCCCTTTTAAGACCTTCTGATCAACTTTCGAGAATGCTAAGTTGGTATATTACGGTGATGCCTCAGCCATTGTAAAGAGAGAAAAATAAAATGAGAGAGTCTTATTGGTGAAAACCCTCACGGGAACCATAAAGAAATAATGAGTTGAGAGAAAGACAAAATGAGAGAGGTCAATCGGTGAAAACCCACAAAGAGCATTGTTGATCGATTTAGGCCTTCATATATCCCGGCACAAGCATGGTTAAGACAAAGAACTCAGTTTCAAAGTGAAGTTTATAACAAATTTTGAGAATTAGACGGTTCAGATGGATCGGGCATCCAGTCCAAAGTGCATGTCATGTTCATTGAAGTCAGCATATTCCTCCAGATAAGTCCTTTTTATTTTTATCTTTCTTCTCCAAAAGGTACACTTCTTGATTAAGTTGTAATACCTATTAGTTCACCTTCTTGTTTTCTTTCGTACTATTCTTTATGAGTCCCTTTCAGTCTAGTTTTGTCAAAGCAAAGAAAAGAAAAGGCCGCAAAATTGGTTACAGTTTCCCTATTATATAAAGAAAAACTTTCTGGGCATGAACAGCATGGGCGAAGGCATAAAGCCATCTTTGATTTTCCCTGATGAGCAAAAGGCTTGAAGGACTGAACAATGTGTCAAGGGTCAACAAAAGTTACTCAGTTAAAAGTTATTTTGGGAGCAAGGTTGTTTGCACCACAAACACAAATGGGGATAGGGGCAAAATAGGCAGGTTTTGATGTTGAGAAAGAAGATCTCTAGAAAGAAAAGACAGAATCACTCGGTAATTCGTACGATCATTGAGAGAGCCAATTTCTAACAAGTGCAATGGACACTAAGTCAAGTTTCCCAAGAGATCAAGGCCATAAACTGACCACCATTTTAAAACTAACAAATCTTTCTTTGTTCAGAACAGGAACAGAACAATTTTAGAAAACAGTTCGTGGAAGGACGAACATCACCAAGTGAAGTTCTCAAATCCTTGATTTCCTTCTAATATACATGCAATCATGTTATTTTTAGTTTCATTATAGGGAGTACCCTATCTTTACCTCAGGGTACTACATCCCCAATTGAATTACTTATTGCCAACATAGGGTACGACATTCCCTAGCAACATTTCAGAGTACCACGAGCCTCATTTTGTTGCAAACATAGGGTACGACATTCCCTAGCAGCATCTCAGAGAGCCACGAGCCTCATCTTATTGCCAACACAAGGTATTACACCCCCTGGCTGCATTACTTTCTGCCAATATAGGGTACGACATTCCCTAGTAGCATCTCAGAGAGTCACGAGCCTTATCTTATTGCCAACACAGATTACTACATCCCCTGGTTGCATTACTTTCTGCCAACATAGGGTACGACATTCCCTAGTAGCATCTCAGAGAGTCACGAGCCTTATCTTATTGCCAACACAGATTACTACATCCCCTGGTTGCATTACTTTCTGCCAACATAGGGTACGACATTCCCTAGTAGCATCTTAGAGCGCCACGAGCCTCATTTTATTGCCAACATAGGGTACGACATTCCCTAGTAGCATCTGAAAATGCTACAAGCCTTATTTTATTGCCAACACAGGGTACTACATCCCTTGGTTGTATTTTTCATTGCTAACATAGGGTACGACATTCCCTAGTAGCATCTCGAAGTAGCACGAGCCTTATATTATTTCTAACACAGAGTACTACATCCCCTGGCTGCATTACTTTTTGCCAACATAGGGTACGACATTCCCTAATAGCATCTTAGAGTACCACGAGCCTCATCTTATTTCCAACAAAAGGTATTACATACTCTGGTTTCCTTATATCATGTTAACATAGGGTACGATATCCCCTATTATTTAAAAAAAAGCCCATTTCTCTTTCAATTCTTCATTTTGCAATAGCTAAGATAATGTAACGATCCGACCGGTCGTTTTAAGATCTAGCGCATCGTTCAACGGTTTGAGGCCATGAGCAGCTTCATTTTAGGTGTTATGAATTGTAGGTGTGGTCGCAATTGAATTTCCAGAAGTTCGGAGTCGAATTGGAAAGAAAGTTCTCATTTCGGAAGCCTTAAGTTGGAAGAATTGACTAAGATTTGGATTTTTGAGTAAACGGCCTCAGAATCGAGATTTGAAGGTTCCAGAAGATTCGTATGATGATTTAGAACTTGGGCGTATGATCGGAACGAGTTTTGGATGACCCGGGAGTGTTTCAGCGCATATTGTAGAAGTCAGCATTTTAGAATAATTTCATAAGTCTAGGTTGAAATGCATTTCAGTGATATTGATATCTGTTTGGGATTCCGAGTCTGTGAATAGCTCCGTATGGTGATTCTGGAGTTGAGAGCGTGATCAGAAGTGAATTCAGAGATCTGTAGGTCATTTTGAAGTCATTTGGCTAAAGATAGAAATTTGAAGGTTTTTGAGAAATTCGACCAGAAGTGGAAATTTTGATATTGGGGTAAGAATGCGATTCTGAAAGTTGGAGCAGGTCTGTAATGTTGAGTGTGACTTGTGTGCAAAATTTGGGGTCACCGAACGTGATTTGATAGGTTTCGGCATCGGATGTAGATGTTTGAAATTTCAAAGTTCATAAAGCTTGAATTGGAGAGCGATTCGTGGTTTCTGCGTTGTTTGATGTGATTTGAGGCCTCGAGCAGGGCAGTGGTATGTTATGGGAATGATTCGTGCAGTTGGACGGGGTTCTGGGGGGCCTCGGGTGTGTTTTGAGATATCGGATCATTTTTCCCTATTTTGTTGTTGCTTTTTTCTGGTGCCACTGTTGAGCATCGCGATCGCAGTCGTTGGTATGCGATCGTGAAGAGGAAATTTGGAGGTCTATTGTGTTGACTTATGCGAACGCGGTGAAGGGAGTGCGAACGCGGAGGCCTGGGCTGAGACTACTACACGAACGCGGGGATTGGTATGCGAACGCGTAGAAGGAACCTAGGATCTGGGCCAAGGGTTGTTTGGCCTATGCGAACGCGGGGAGGGGACCGCAAATGTGGAGTGTTTCTCGAGGAAGCTATGCAAACGTGTGCGGAGGTATGCGAACGCGAAGAGTAAAATTGTGGGCCTGAGTTTCTAGGCTTCGCGAATGCGGGGGCACAGAGGCGTTCACGATGAAGGCCGTTTCTGGGCAGTGAAGTAATTAAAACGGATTTTGGCCATTTCTTATCATTTTTCTCTTGTTTGGGCAATTTTTGGAGAGCTTCAAGTGGGGATTTTCGTCATCTATGTCAAGGTAAGTTGTTTTTACTCATTCAAAGTTAAATACAAGGTTTATACATGGATATGAACATGAAAATTTGTGGAAAAGTTGGGAATTTTGAAGAAAAACCTAGAATTTGCATTATTGGATTTTGACCACGAATATAGGCATGAAATTGAGAGTTAATTATACATTTGAATTCGTGATGCTATGGGTAATCTTTATCTTTGAAAAATTTAGGAATCCGGGCACGTGGGACCGAGGGCAATTTTGTCAACTTTCCGATCAGAGTTAGGAATTTATATGAATTGAATTGTTATAAGTTTAGGGTATATTTTCATTGGTTTGCCCGTTATTTGGATAGTTTTGGGGCGTTGTGCATCAACGTGAGTCATCGGAAGGGCTTGGAAGCGGGTTGTGAATCTTCGAAGTGAGGTAAGTCTCCTTTCTAACCTTGTGAGGAGGAATTGTCCCCATAGATTAACTAATTGAATATGTGCTACTATTTGTGGGGGCTACGTACGCACGAGGTGACGAGAGTCCGTTCGTAGCTACTATTATGCTTGTGTCTAGGTAGTTTAGGACCCACTAGCATGCTTTATGTGTTGTACTTGTAATTTTGCTAATGAAATTAGACTATTAAAATTATCGAACTAGTAACTGAATACCTAAGAAGGTTAAAGTTTATTTTCTTATTCATCTAGAAAGGGAGTTGATTTTCCTTGGATAATTGTTTTCTTGATAAAGCATACTTTACTTGCCATACTTGTAGTCTTACTAATAAATTCATAATATTTAAAACCCTATCGAACTTGGCAAATGAATTTCCAGAAAAGATTTAAATACTATCTTCGAGTCCATTAAAAAGAGAATTTTATCACTTCCTTGAGTAATTGTTTTCCTGATAAAATATGAATTTCATGTGTGAATATGTGTATCTATGAGTACCTGAGTTGCATGTATGATTCGCGAGTAGGGTAACTCTATTATTATATATGACCGCGTCGCATGATCGATTCGTGAGCGGGGTAATAGATGCATCTATTGTTCGAACCGTTCGACCCTTCGGCAGTGCACATTTTATTATTGTTGGTCCGCATCATTCGACCCTCGGTATTGCTTGCGCATGATATTTACAGCGTACTTGCTGTGATTTTTACCTGATTACTGGCCTGGAATATATAAATTGTCAACTGAAATGACGAAGATTTAAAATTTAAAATGTGAAAGAAGTTGTTATTTCCTTTCACTACTTATTAAATTGCCTATGATATCCATGCTTAGTGTCGCCCTTGATTTTATTAAATTGACCTCTAGCAAGTGTCAAAATTCGACCTCTCGTCACTACTTCTTCGAGGTTAGGCAGGATACTTACTGAGTACACGTTGTTTTCGTACTCATGCTACACTTGTTGTGAATTTTTATTGCATAGGTACATTCATAGCTAGTGGCTCTGCTTGACGCACTGATGTGGCTGACTTGGAGACTTAGACAAGCTGCACCATCCTGAGACGACCCGCAGCCGGTAGAGTCTCCCTCAGACGTATTGTACTTCATTTTAAATTCCTTGTCCAGTTTGTATTCCGAGTAAGTATTGTAGTACATGTATAATTCTTAGATAATTTCTCATGCACTTGTGACACTGGGTTCTGGGATGAGTTTGGAATATATTTTATTAAATGGATTGTTAAACCGTTACTTATTTAGCGGATTTTTATTCAATTATCATGTAATGAAATGAAAAGTATCAAATTTCAAAAAGCTAAAATAGGAATCTAATTCAACTATTTAATTATTATCTTGCCTGACAGTGGTGCCCGGCGACATCACAACCTTAATGGATTTTGGGTCGTGACAACTTGGTATCAGCACTAGGTTCCCTTAGGTTTCACGAGTCATGAGCAAGTCTAGTAGAGTCTTGTGGATCGGTACGAAGACGTCTGTACTTATATTTGAGAGGCTACAGGGTTGTTAGGAGTACTTCCCTTCTTGATTCCTCATCGTGCAATTTGATTCCCTTTAAGGCTTATGCCTATGTTCCTTCTTACTCAATCTTACACGTCGTAAAGTGCTTGCTATGAATCGGGAATTTGAGGAATGGTAATGGTACTACAGATATGGTGTGTGATGTTTTTCCATACATACTTGGTTGGGGATATTGTCGCCGCTCTGCGGAAAAATAATATGTTGTTTCAGCTCAGTAGTTGTATTTCTTAGGGATTTTAGGCTATGATCAGGTTGTTATAATGCTTATGATTGGTCACCACACGGTATTTACGTGGTGATAGGAAGCTTGCCCATGTGTTGGGACGATGAATGACTTGGAAGGAGGTCTTCTCAAAGCGTGATTCCGAGATTTCAATATTTTATTTCCAGTGGAGGAAAAGCAATTAGACTATAAATGTGCATGAACGGGTTGATAAAGTAATAAGACTTGGCGTTTTCAATTAAGGTGGAACATTCATCGGTGATGAGATATCGTCGTCTTTGATCGAGTAGGATATGTTAAGTTCGCCGGTGTTATAGTTTCTTCGGTTGCATTGGGTCAGAGTGTTGTGAAGTGATATTGAAGAAGCGGTTGTTAGAGGTCCTGGTGTGCGGTGGTTCAGGACTGAATAGATATTTCCAATGTGGGAGACTCAAGAAATATGATCTTCGGAAAGGTTTAAGGTTGTGGTGATTTGCTGGTTTAAGTGCTACAGAGGATGAAACTGAATTGAGGCAACAACTGGGTAGCATACGATGAAGGAAGATATGTGAGAACTGCTAGGCAGTGGTTCCCTTTCTAGGAGACCAGGTGTAAGAAGCGAAAGTCAGGTTGTTGCTTAAAGGAGTGAGTTTAACTAAAGTGGGAGAGGGGCAGCGTAGCATATGAGTTCTGTGGTAAGATAGATGCTCATCTTGAGAAGAAGTTTGGAGTGATTTGAGGATTTTAATGGACAGTGATTGGGTCCACGGGCTTAAATTGAAATGTTGGTTATTACGGCGGAAGATCGGATGCGATGGAGAAGGGGGTTGTCTGACTTGAAGAAGGATGCAATATAGTGGTGAATTGGAAGATATTTTCGCGCATTTAGTTGATGTCCATAAGGAGTGAACGGACTGGTGCAGTTGGTGAATGGGGACGGGCTTAGGATGGAATATTGAGGTACTAGAAATTGTTCCCCATGCAGCAACGTGGGAGGATGTCGGCCTGTAATTTCCACAGGTGGGTTATCTCCTGTGAGAAGGTTAGCAGTCGTGTGGTTAGAAAGTTTCTGTGTGGAATTCTAGTGGCTATTCGGTAGGAGGTCGAATATGTGAATGATGCTAGAGAATTTGAGTGTTTGTGGAATGCTAACAGGAGAATTTAGAAGAATTTGACGGGTTGGTTGAGCAAGATCACGCCATCAATGAAGAAATAATTTTGGTGGGGTCCAGAGTGGTGCAAAGGGTAGCTTCAAGCTAAGTGGGAGAGTCTCACCGCCTGCAATTGGGTTGCAGGATTATCTTCTCATGGGTTTACGGATTATCGACGTATTGGCAAGTTATTACAGCTAAGGGGAAAGGATTAAAATGGTAATTGCGCATGGGATTTGATAAATGTGTGCAAAACTTGGCCCTATTGGACCAGGGTTGGCCTTATTGAATCAGGTTTAGCTTTGAAAAGATTCAGGATTTATGCTTAGTACAGAAGTAATTTACAAGGGAAGGGATTTCGTCGGGTGCTTTATCAAGATGGGTGTTCAGGTGCCAGCGAAGCCGTTGAGTTGATTATATTCGGGACCAAGCCAGAGTGGGTGACTCTCAACGATGGTTCCAATTAATTCAAAAGGTTAAGAATGCGGTGTTTGAGGGTTTCAAGCCCGTAGCATGGTTAAGAATTTGGCTTTTTGCAGCAGACCGCGATAGGAGGCTCGGAGTGTTCCATGTTATCTTCGGCTTGCGATGCAGCATTGGAGGGTATGAGATGACCCGCGGGATTTGAGACAGCGTGGTCTCGTGATACAAAGTCACTCGAGAGGAGAGTGGACTTGGGTTCAAAATGTTTTTGGATGAGGCTATTGTTACTTCTAAGTCAAGTAAAGGATAAGTTGGAAGAAAATAGATTGGTTAGCCATGGTTGAAATGGAACATGTACGGCAGTGATCAGTTCCTTCAGCGTGATTAAGTTATGCATGTGATTTGTGAAGGTATGTGCGAGGCTTGTCGGTCGCCGTGATAGATTTTATTTGGAAGCATTCAAGCACTATGGCCTATCATGGGTGGGCGGATCCCGGAAGGGTTATGGTGGTATAGACTACTACTTAAGGATTTGCATGTATTGTGATTGTGGGAATTCACTCGTGTGTTGTGGTGGAATTCTTGAGCTATCTCATATTGGCATGTTAGGTGCGGTAAGCAGTATGTAACTGCAAGTAAGGATCGAGGTTGTGTTTCGGTGTCGACAAGGATGTCATGAGCTCGGATGAGAAAGAAAAAGGAATTTGGAGGTTTAGAGTAAGTTGGTGTTGTCTTCAGTGTCACCTGAGATTGGTGTTTGGTGAAAGAGGATTTGCATCCTGGTTATGGGTTCTTGATTTGCTTTACAGCATTAGTGTGGCCAGTGGTGGATGTGCAGACTTGTTACCTTGTGTGGAAGGTCATGGGAGCGTGACCACGGGACGATCGTATGAGTGTGACATGTAGTCACTTAATGGATTAAAGTTTTGGACTGGTATAAACAAGTGTAATATTGCTTATTTGAGAATTTATGCCTGGAAGGCGTTCGGTTCATTTGGTTATGGATTGTGGGGTGTTTGTCCTGGCTATGATGGTTGTTCTTGCATATTATGAGAGGAAGTGGGTTAATATGGACCCAGGTAAGGCTATCAGTCTAGTGCAGTGCGAGCAGAATCGGTTTGAGGGTTGTGAATGGATTCAAATATGATTATGGGCTCTATATGAGTCAGATGTGCTCATTTCAGTATAGCGCTTCTCATAGAGGGGTATTAGAACATTAGATGTTGTTCCATCTCCGTCCATTTCATGTAATATTATGATTGTGCTGTGTGAGTTGTGAAACGGCTTGATAGTTTCTTATGTGTTGAGATTACGCGTTGTGATGATGTTATGGGAGAAGGATAGCTCTTGATATTTAGAGTACGTATATATATGTCGCACCTCATCTGTGCTTGAGTTTTGTAGCGTATGCCTCTATCAGTTTCCCCAGGATGGTATTATGCACTTAGCATGCTTGTGACCGATATTCGATATTTTGTGGTAATGAGCAATTTAGCTCGGTGTGTATCTCCTTATGTGAATTTTATGGGTGGATCAGATGGCACGCCGCCACGGTTATGTTACTTGGATCGGGTTGCGCGCCACATCAGTGCAATGTTGAGTACAGTCCCCTATATTTATTTTTCTTGTGTTTTACTTTCTATTTTCTGAGGAAAGTTCATATTAGTTGCGGGAGTCGAGTAGTCCCTTCCTGAGTCATTTCCTTATCTATCGTGTTCGAGTTGTGGCCTATTGGCGCATTGTGGCATCATGTGAAACTGTTGGTCATGTCTGTGGTGACTTGTTGTCTGAGCAGTTCATACTGGGTGAGACGAGATTTATCGGATCAGGGATCAGCGCGACAAGATTGTGTGAAGTATATTAAAGAACAAATAACATTAGTTGGTTCGTAATGAGGTGATGATTCTAGGAAAGAGAAGAGGTTCAATGATTTGTGGACTCTGCAATTGTTTGTAAACTTCTACACATATCCTCTGTTGCGGTGGTATCGTAAGCGTATAGCAGGAACTATATAGAAGTCATGAGGTGCATTGGGAGCATCAACTTTGTGGAATTTTGGGTATTAAGGATCAGGGAATGTCATTGTGGTTAGATGATGAATTATGTGGTGCATGGTGCTAATTTAGCAAAGGTATGCAGTCATGTTCTGGTACATCGTGCGGTAGTTAATACGGTGTTCATACATTAGAAACAGGCCTAGCAGAGGATTTCGAATGTTGAAAACCTGGTTCTAAGGCCCATTTGCCAAAATAAAAGAGAATATCTTCATAATTGTTTGAGAAAGTGTACTCAACTGGGTTGCGGTAGCACGGGCAGGTGCACGAAGTGTTAAACAGTGATTTCAGATAACTCCAGAGGAGTCCTTAGCACATTCAAGGATGAACGTTTGTTTAAGTGGGAGGAATGTAACGACCCAACCGGTCGTTTTGAGCTCTAGCACGTCGTTCAGCGGTTTGAGGCCATGAGAAGCTTCATTTCAGGTGTTATGACATGTAGATGTGGTCGGAATTGAATTTCGGGAAGTTCGGAGTCGAATTGGAAAGAAAGTTCTCATTTCGGAAGCCTTAAGTTGGAAGAATTGACAAAGATTTGGATTTTTGAGTAAACGACCTCAGAATCAGGATTTGAAGGGTCCAGCAGATTCGTATGATGATTTCGGACTTGGGCGTATGTTCGGAACGAGTTTTGGATGACCTGGGAGCGTTTCGGCGCATATTGTAGAAGTCAGCATTTTAGAAGAATTTCATAAGTCTGGGTTGAAGTGCATTTCAGTGATATTGATGTTCGTTTGGGATTCCGAGTCTGGGAATAGCTCTGTATGGTGATTCTGGAGTTGAGAGCACGATCGGGAGTGAATTCGGAGGTCCGTAGGTCATTTTGAAGTCATTTGGCTAAAGATAGAAATTTGAAGTTTTTGAGAAATCCGACCGGAAGTGGAAATTTTGATATCGGCGTCGGAATGCGATTCCGAAAGTTGGAGAAAGTCCTTAATGTTGAATGTGACTTGTGTGCAAAATTTGGGTTCAATCGGACGTAATTTGATAGCTTTCGGCATCGGATGTAGAAGTTTGAAATTCCAAAGTTCATAAAGCTTGAATTGGAGAGCTATTCGTGGTTTTGGTGTTGTTTGATGTGATTTTAGGCCTCGACCAGGTCCGTGGGATGTTATGGGACTGAGTCGTGCGATTGGGAGGGGTTTGGGGAGCCTCGGGTGTGTTTCGGGGTAATATCGGATCATTTTTCCCTGTTTTGCTGTTGATGTTTTCTGGTGCCACTAGTGTGCATCACGATCGCAGTCGTTGGTATGCTATCGCGAAGAGGAAATTTAGAGGGCTACTGGGTTGGATTATGCGAATGCGGTGAAGGGAGTGAGAACGCGGAGGCCTGTACTGAGACTACTACGCGGACGCGGGGCTTGGTATGCGAACGCGTAGAAGGAACCTGGGATCTGGGACAAGGGCCGTTTGGCTATGCAAACGCGGGGAGGGCACTGCGAACGCGGAGTGTTGGCTCGAGGAAGCTGTGAGAATGCGTTCGCAGGTATGCGAACGCGAAGAGTAAAATTGTGGGCATGAGTTTCCTGGCTTCGCGAATGCGGGGGCACAGACGCGTTCGCGATGAAGGCCGTTTCTGGGCAGTGAAGTATTTTAAAACGGGTTTTGGCCATTTCTTCTCATTTTTCTCTTGTTCTGGTGATTTTTGGACAGCTTCAAGTAGGGGTTTTCGTCATCTATGTCAAGGTAAGTTGTTTCTACTCATTCCAAGTTAAATACAAGGTTTATACATGGATTTGAACATGATAAATGGTGGAAAAGTTGGGAATTTTGAAGAAAAAACTAGAATTTGCATTCTTGGATTTTGACCACGAATTTTGGCATGAAATTGAGAGTTAATTATATATTTGAATTCGTGATGCTATGGGTAATCGTTTTCTTCAAAAAATTTAGGAATCGGGGCACGTGGGCCTGAGGGAAATTTTGTCAACTTTCCGATCGAAGTTAGGAATTTATATGAATTGAATTGTTATAAGTATTAGGGTATATTTTCATTGGTTTGCCCGTTATTTGGATAGTTTTGGGACGTTGTGCATCAATGTGAGTAATCGGAAGGGCTTGGAAGCCGGTTGTGAATCTTCGGAGCGAAGTAAGTCTCCTTTCTAACCTTGTGAGGGGGAATTGTCCCCATAGAAGAACTAATTGAATATATGCTACTATTTGTGGGGCCTACGTACGCACGAGGTGACGGGAGTCCGTGCGTAGCTACTATTATGCTTGTGTTTGGGTAGTTTAGGACCCACTAGCATGCTTTATGTGTTGTACTTGTAAATTTGCTAATGAAATTAGACTGTTAAAATTATCGAACTAGTAATTGAATACCTAAAAAGGTTAAAGTTTATTTTCTTAATCATCCAGAAAGGGAGTTGATTTTCCTTGGATAATTGTTTTCCTGATAAAGCATGATTTACTTGCATACTTGTAGCCTTAATGATAAATTTATAATATTTAAAACCTTATCGAACTTGGCAAATGAATTTCCAGAAAAGATTTAAATACTATCTTCGAGTCCATTAAAAAGATAATTTTATCACTTCCTTGAGTAATTATTTTCCTGATAAAATATGAATTTAATGTGTGAATATATGTATCTATGAGTACCTGAGTCGCATGTATAATTCGCGAGCAGGGTAACTCTATTATTATATATGATCGCGGCGCATGATCGATTTGCAAGCGGGGTAATAGATGCATCTATGGTTCGAGTCGTTCGACCCTTCAGGAGTGCACATTTTATTATTGTTGGTTTGCACCGTTCGACCCTCGGCATTGCTTACGCATGATATTTACTGCGTACTTGCTGTGATTTTTACCTGATTACTGGCTTGGAAATTATAAATTTTCAACTGAAATGACAAAGATTTAAAATTTTAAATGTGAAAGAAGTTTCTATTTCCTGTCACTACTTATTAAATTGCCTATGATATCCATGCTTAGTGTCGCCTTTGATTTTATTAAATTGACCTCTAGCAAGTGTCAAAATTCGACCTCTCGTCACTACCTCTTCGAGGTTAGGCGGGATACTTACTGAGTACACGTTATTTTCGTACTCATGCTACACTTGTTGTGCATTTTTATTGCACAGGTACATTCATAGCTAGTGGCTCTGCTTGACGCACTGATGTGGCTGACTTGGAGACTTAGGCGAGCTGCACCATCCTGAGACGACCCGCAGCCGGCAGAGTCTCCCTCAGACGTATTGTACTTCATTTTAAATTCCTTGTCCAGTTTGTATTTCGGGAGAGTATTGTAGTACATGTATAATTCTTAGATAATTGTTCATGCACTTGTGACACAGGGTTCTGGGATGAGTTTTGTTATTAAATGGATTGTTAAACCATCGTTACTTATTTAGCAGATTTTTATTCAATTATCATGTAATGAAATGAAAAGTATCAAATTTCAAAAAGTTAAAATAGGAATCTAATTCAACTATTTAATGATTGGCTTGCCTGACAGTGGTGTCCGGTGCCATCATGACCTTAATGGATTTTGGGTTGTGGCAGATAGTTTATTTTGTTTTTAATAACTCACAAAAATTTCCTAGTGCAAACTGGGGCCGAAAATTTTGTTTGTTTTGTTTGTTTGTGATGACTTGTAGGTTTTTCTGCAAAGATCGGATTGGATGTGCAAAAAAAAAAAAAAATTCCAGCTCTTGCCGGAGAAAATAGAATGTTTGATCTCAATACCAGCCGAACCAGCCTTGACATAATGCATGCTGAGACATATGGTCCAGATCCATCTTTCCATCATCTGATCAAGAAACAAGCATGCAAGAATATTTCATAGTTTGTTGCATCGAGAGCATCAAGTTTCAGTCTAAAGTCAATGAAGGAAGCAAGTCAAGAATCAAGACAAGACTCCAGATGGCATTTAGATAGGAATTTTGTAACTCTTAGATTTCAAGAGTATGTAATTTTTCTTTTCGTTTTGATGTAATAGTAGGAACCGCGGATCGGAACCTCGACGGAACTTCGCTCGATTCTCCATCTAAGCATACTCTATCAGTCATTTCCACTTGGACTACACGTGACATGACTCCCTTATAATCCGGGATATGTAGGCTGCCTAAAACCAAGGCTCGGTCGCATCTTTTTCTTCTATCTTCTTTTACTTTTCAAATAATAGTGAGGCCAAAAATTAGTCACCGTGTTTATTTTCTTTGCCTAAAAAACTCTTCATGTTTCTGAGCAAAGAGGGGCATGCTGTGAACAACTAATTTTTTACCACACCCAAATTCTATACTATTTTGGTGTAAATATTTCTTTTAGGTCTAATCTTAATATTTTAAATTTTTATCTTACTCTTAACAGATTTTATTTAAGAAAATTAAAAATTACAAAAAAATATTCACATTCTTAGAATATAAGATTTGTTCATATATTTAAATAGAAGAAAGTTTAAAGTTTATATATATATATGTGTGTGTGTGTGTGTGTGCGCGCGCGCGCGCATGTGTGTTTTATCTTTTTTTATTCAATGAAAAAAAAGGTTAGGAAAAGTTAAATTAAAAAAAAACTAATGAAAAAAGAATTAAAAGAAAAAGAAGAGAGATAATAAAGTACACAAACAAAAGTTAACTGATCTCTAATCTCCCAACCCCCCCCCCCCACTACTCACGTCCCTTCTCCATTTCCCCCATTTACCTTAAAATTAACTCACACATCTGCTATACCATAACGCATACCCACACATCCATATAACACACATTGACATAAAGGAAGAGGGGAGGAAGTCTGGAAAAGAAAAAAACTGACGGAAAAAATAGAAAAAGAAGGAAAGAAAGAAGAAAAGAAGTCAGAAGAAAAAGAGGAGAAAACAGACGAGAAAAGAGAGGGGAAAAAAGTAAGATAAGAAAGAGGACAGAAGGCAGAACGCAAGAGAATCAGATAGAAAAAGTTCGGAATCGAAAATCGAAGTATCTTTCGTGGTTTTAAATTCACAGGTTCAACTCAGCAGATTGTAGATATTTTTTTTTTTTTTTGTGAAATCTTACAAAAGGTAACACTCAATCTCCTTTATAGTTTAATATAATGTATAACTGATTGTATGATGTTAGTTTATTTAAATTCAATTATTCTTTTGCTTTCTTTTGTATTTTTAAATAGCGTCAATTTCTTCTTGTTATTTATATATGTATGTTTGGAATTTAAAGAATCATACTAATCTGAAATCTGCTCCTAACTTTTAATCTTTAGTTCTAATCTATTCTTTTGACATAATTCACGTGAAATATTAGATCATAGATAGTTTATAAAATTGTTTAAAGGTTTTTGTCAATAAAATACTTCTTTGGTAAAATTCTATTTAATGTGTGAGTTTATTGCTTTTGGTTTTGGTTATCAACGTTCTGGTGCAAATCCTTACAAATCTGTTAGATCCTTATTCTTTATTTGGGATTAAAACTTATTCTCTTTTAGTTTTTTTTTTCTCTTTCCTCGAACTAGTATTTTGCAAACTAGTATTCTGTATAAATAATTTTAGTGATAAATTTGATGTAAGTTTTTTTTTTTTTAAGCAAATATACTACTAGGCTAGATACCTAGTAGCTAATATATAAATA
>MDKI01126610.1:0-22598 GCA_005239505.1 Nicotiana paniculata
CTAAAACACATGGCTGATTCTCTGGATTAACTTTCGAGTTCACTTCTGGGGTTTAATTTGTTGCTGGTCGTGCTGTTCGTTACTGTCATTTGCTGTGTTTCGGTTAAAGATTTATCCGGGTTTTACACTGCTGTCTTTTCTATATTCTGCTGCAACATAAGGTAAATTTCAAGATTTGTAATGCAAATCTTTGAATGGAAATGGTGATGTTTTTAATATGCACAATTATTGGGCTGTTTAAGATTGCTTGTTCAAGGCTAGTAAGCATATAAAAGTATTTTACTCTTCACTTCATAAAGATTGTTAAAAACTTGCATAAAAAAAAAGGAATAAAACAATAAACTTGTTTAGAATTTTGTATATTTCTGTTTTCAAATTCAAAGTAGCAATTTATTTTAATCTAAATGCTTTATAGCTTAAAGTGCTAATTTTTCATTTGGCAAAAAAAAAAAAAATGTTTCTCCTCCAATGTAGAAGTTCATGCCACAAGTTGTGAATGTGAGAGTAAACCTTTTCTTTTTTACTGTATATGAAAGCTTTTGTGCAAATGATAGATTCCACTAAAGGTTGATATAAAATTTGTATAAATATGTGGAAAAAGTCCTAGGATATTTCTGAATGTTTGTAGGCTTCAAGATGATTTTTTTAGTTTTATTTAGTCTAATTCTCACTTTAGACCTTTAGAAAAATAATATAATTAATCCTAAATGACATAGCTAGTAGTATGTAAAGGGGTCATAGTTGGAATAATATCTCGGATTCAAGAAAAGTTGTAAATTAAAATATATCGGAACCATCAAACTAATAATTTGGTATGCTCGGCCAACCTTAAAATGCCAGCATTGACAATTCGGTCGCATAGCTTAAAGATTGTCACATGTACTCTCTAAATTTTCAAACAAGGTCTACTGGGGGTGTTTATTTAGTGATTTTTTTTCCAATCATGTTAATATTAATATATATATATATATATCATCTCTCAAGTTAGATATAAAAAAAATGGCAAAAAAAATAATTTAAAAATATGATATAGGAGAACCAGTATGAGCAATGTTAATAAAATTAACTACTTCCCTTAAATTAAAATGACCCGGTTATTTAATCACCTTAGTAATTAATTTAAACGCTAGGAAATTAGTAGGCGCGTTGTAATTTCACGGAATCGCTTGCGTAGCGTGATGTTTAACATTAAATAAATTAATTCAACAATGTCATTTCATACTCTTTAGTTTTTTTTAGTTAATTTTTAATTTAATTAATAATTTGCTAAAATCGCGGATTCGCTTGCGTAGCGCGATAATCAATTTTTAATTAATTTCCCTAAATGTAGTAATTTGTTTTTTCGTCATAATTGCGGATTCGCTTGCGTAGCGCTGTTGTGATAAAATTAATAAATTTAGTCTCGATCACGCATTCGCTTGCGTAGCGTGATTATGAAAACGTAATTTATCCAAAATTATTTTTCTTGATAAATCTAATAATCAAGAAGTAAAATCGGACAAGTAAAATACAGAAACTAATAAAGCACAGTTTATTCAGAATTAATTTAAGCCAAGTTTAAGTCAATAAAGCGACCGTGGTAGAACCACGGGACTCGGGGAATGCCTTATACCTTCTCCCCGGTCAACAGAATTCCTTACCCGAACTTTGTTTTTGCGGACCAATGAAAAGAGAGTCAAATCTTCCTTTGATTAGGGATTCAAATAAAAGGTGACTTGGAACACCCAAAAACTAATTCCAAGTGGCGACTCTGAGCAATAAAATAATCCCTATTTCAAAATTGTCACTTTGATTGGAAAAACTCTTTAACCCACAACAACCCTTAATAACATACATCTTTTGGGGGGTTAGTAAAGGGGTATGACATGAGGCATGCCCGATGGGATGATTATGATATATGTTTTGCCCGAGGGGCTACTGATGATTTACTACTCTCACTCTGAGCTTATGAAATATGTTTGCCCGAGAGGACTTTATATGATTCATTTTATTTTTATACTAAACCTTTCGGTTGATGTTGTTGAAAAATATACATTCTTTAAAAGATTTTTCTGAAGATGATTTTAAGACATGATGATTTCACATATCTATGTAATACTGTTGGAAAGAAAGGTTGTGCCTCTTGTTATTTGATGACATGGATTTTATGTGTTTCATGCTGCTCAGACTTGATTTATTTTCATTACTACTGAGTTGGTGTACTCACACTACTCCCTACACCTCCGTGTGCAGATTCAGGTGCAGATATCGAGCATTAGCCATCTTTTCCGCGGAGCCGGATTTGCGGGATATAGAGGTAGTTGTTCAGCTTCCGCAGCATCTCTGTTTTTCCCTTATTGTTGTATCTAGCTTTCATTCGGAGGTTTTGTATTATGATAGTATATTTTGACTTATTCTTCTAGATGCTCATGACATGTTGGCTCCGGATTTTGGGGTTGGCAGTATTGTATAATATTGGCCTACTTTATTCAGTAATTTATGTATTTTTATGAAATGCTTGGATTTTCGAATGTGATTTTAATAGAAATTGTGAACATGTGATTATTGGCTAGCCTAGTTCCACGATAAGCACCATCACGGCCGGTTTAGGATTTGGGTCATGACAGTGTCTCTGTTCTCACCACGACCACTTCGAACCCGAACCAACCGACCCAACATAACATAAATAGGCTAAGCAACATATCATAAAGCAGAAACGGGGGAAATAGGGTTAATCTCATGAAACGACCGGTCAGGTCGTTACATATATAGGAGCACGGGGTTCTAGGAAGCAAAACGACCTGTCGGGCCGTTACAGATAAAATAGTCATTTAAGAATTTCAAAAAATTAATTTTTATTATTATATTATTCCTTATTTGAACGTTTCTAATATTTAAGACTTTAAACTAAATTAAGTTTTTACCTTTTATAAATCCTTTCCTATTTGAACAATGAAATCTAACTATATTACCCTTTCATGCAAAATTTCTTAACATTTGTAACGTTGGAAATTGGAATACACTAAAATATTGCTCACAAATCCTTCTCTAGAACATTGTCAACTTTAATCGGCAAGATTCCCTAAAATTCATCTAATTTACACTAAATATTTGTTTGTACATTTTCGATAGCCAAGCAAATGTTATTTGAAACTTGTATGTTAAATCTCATAGCATTATTTCAGAGACACTGGCAAACTAATCATGAAAAATGGAAGAACAGAAATATCGGACATGATTAATTTGTTTCTTACTTATTTTCATATTTTATGTATTTTGAAATTTAGTTTAAAATCTTACTATGTTGTGTCACAAAGCTAATGTCATGTCCTAATGATATGTAATGTAATATTTTTCATTTAGGGTTTAAATAATATTAAATTACTAGATGTTAGTTTCATTCGAGTGTAGATAATACTATTAAATTCCTAAATATTAGGCGTTGCTACATAATTTAAAGAATGAAAGTTTTAATAGTCAAAACTTTAGTAAAACCTGTCACGATCCAAATTTTTTCTCTGTTGGGTATCGTGATGGAACCTAGTCTTAAGGACTGGGTAAGCCTAATATTCATGAAATAGCAACAATAATAAATAAAATCTAATATTTTATGAAAAAAAATTCTTTATACAAGAGCATATTCTCAAAATCCGGTAGTATAAGCCATAAGCTTAATAGAGTTTCCTACAGCTTCTAATTACAACTGTTCAGCTACTAACGATCAATAACTAGACCTGCACAAAAAAAATATATAGAAGTGTAGTATGAGCACACCACAGCGGTGCCCAGTAAGTATCAAGACTAACCTTAGTGAAGTAGTGACGAGGACTAGACAAGACACCCACTGGTCTAATAAACTGAACACGCATAAGTACAGAAAATAAGGGAAACATAACCTCTATCTATTATCTGCACAATATGACTAACAACAGCACGACTACAATAAGAAAGGAAAAGACAATAAACAACAACGGATCATCGAAATAATACACCGAAGGATGGACGGGAACACAGCCAAGTCCGTAAATCACAATACAATAAGGGCAAGTAGTAACTCAGCACAACAATAGTCTCCACATCAGGCCTTAGCCAACAATTCCAATAAATTGGTCAAAGTCTTCGAGTGTAAACTTTCACCTGCAAGTTTTTATATTAAAAGCTTTAAAGTATAAATCCTTCTCAATGGAAAATTCTTTTGAAATATACTTTTTCAAGAAATGTCTCTCAAACATAGTTTTTCTTCAAGATAAATGTTTTCCAAATATACTTCTTCAAAGAAAATGTCCTTCAAACATAGTTTTCTTCAACATAAATGCCTTTCAAATATACTTTTCCAAAGAAATGTACTTCAACATAGTTTTATTCAAGATAAATGCTTTTCAATTGGACTTTCCAAATAAATGTCTTTCAAACATAGTTTCTTTAATAAAATCTACCGGGATCCCTGTCACAACCCAAATTTTCCTCCGTTGGTTATCGTGATAGGACTAGGTAAGCCTAGTATTGGAACAACAACAATAATAGTAAAATCTAAAATTTTTCTAAAATAAATAATTCTTTATACATTGCATATTCCCAAAACCCGGTAGTACAAATCATAAGCTTTATAGAGTTTGCTACAACTTCTAATTACAACTGTTTGGAAGCAAGTAAAAATAGTGTAAATGCAAAATAGGAAGGTGACTCCGCAGCCTGCAAACGCGACGATAGGTTTAACTTGAACCTCCTCGACAAGAGTCTGCACAGCTACTAACAAACAATACCTGAATCTACACAAAAATGTGCAGAAGAGTAGTAAGAGCACACCACATCGGTGCCCAGTAAGTATCAAGACTAACCTCGGTGAAGTAGTGATGGGGACTAGTCAAGACATTCACTGGTCTAATAAACTGAACAAGTATAAATATAGGAATACAAGGGAAAATGATATACACATAAAGGCTACGCAATATAGCTAACAATACAGTAAATTCGATAAAGAAGGAAAACAATAAGTATCAGCGAAAACCATGAAACAACACAAAGATTAAATAGAACACAAAAAAATCTGGAATATAAATATAACACCCGGACATGTAATGACTCAACAACTTCAACCACTTCTACATTAAATTCGTAGTCATTTCCACGAGGTTCCGAACCTCGGACAAATCATCATTTACGAGTCCCAGTATTCGAACCCTAACACTTGGCATCTTGCGCCCTCATTCAAGTTGTAACTGCATGGACGACTCACGTGCCAATTGGGTCGTTTTCACCCATACGGTAAGTACAACAAAGTATATATACTTAACAACTGCAAGGAGCCCTAAATCCATTAATAGTACTTAACTGAGTGTATTTTTGTGCAAGTGTCCTAACATGATTCAACAACCAATAAGCATAAGGGAAGAAAAGGGCAACACGTACATTGTCATCTCACAATTTCCACACGAGTAAACTCACACAGTAAGTGTTCCAGTACACAATATCAACAACAAGGAATACCTCCAGGCCAACACAAGTATCACAAACAATCTCTGGCATCGCCCTCCTTATCTCGCCACGTGTGGAATAGTAAAGTATATGCCCGCCTTGTTTCGCCACACGTGCATAAACATGTTCCCACCGTATCTCACCACATGCGCAACCCACATATACATATCCCGCCTTGTCATGCCGCATTTGCAATATCAATAGAAAACATAACACGATATAAACCTCGTGCAAACCCCCATATCAACAACCGCACGGCAGAAACCTCGTGCATCACAACAACAAGTACAACAACAATAATTGGCAATAATACAAGATACGGTAGATACATCAATTCAAGAACCTTTGATCATAAGAAAATCAAGGCTAGTTCACAAGGAATAAGCACAACAAGGGATACTAGGCATAATAAGAGCAGCTCAACAAGGAAGAAAAATAATGTGTAAGAGTCGTACCCAAATGTATAGTTCAACAACAAGAAGACTCACACGAATCCGATAACTCCATATAAGGGCAAGTCAACTAAGGTATAGAATATCTAAATTCCTTTTAATGTTGTTCCATTACGAGGATATTCAACAATTTCACTAAAGGACAAGCAGCAGGGGAATAATCATAACTTCAGTTAAGACCAAGTATAGGATGAGATGAAGATAATTACAATTTGAGATAAGAAATTAATAGGACCTAGCATGAAAGTAAAAGGAGTAAATTCTTCAGATAAGTCAATTAGGAGTCAAATAGGCAAGATTAGTAAATCTAAAAGGGAGTAATCCTACATTTAGGCAAGTAAAGATGAAACTAGAAATTAGGAAATTCAATCCTACGAAGAACAATTCATACTCAATGAATATAAGGACCTAAGATTCATAAAGGGCCAATTTTCCACCAATAAGCCCGAGCACGCACTCGTCACCTCGCGTACACGGACTAAAATCAACATAGAAGACTCAAATCCCAAGGGAAAATTCCCCCACACAAGGTTAGGAAAGATACTTACCTAAAAAACAACAGACTGATACTCTAAAATGCACTTCTTGGGTAAAAAGACCTCCGGACAGCTCAAATCCAACCGAAATAACTTCAAAGCACAAATAAAACACATAAGAAACTATTTCGGATCATAAAGTTTCAATATTTAACAAAATCCAAAAATCGGTCCAAAAGATGACTCCCCGGGCCCGCACCTCAGAACCCGTCAAATTTTACAAAAACCGAATACCCATTCCGATACGAGTTCAACCATACAAAATTTATCAAATTCCGATACTATTTGGTCCCTCAAATCACGGTTTTTCATTTTAGAAATTTTCCTTCTAAACCAACATTTTCCTCAACTCAAAACACAAATTAAATGATAAAAATAAAGATAAAATCATGGAATATGTTAGATTCTAGGTGAAGAACACTTACCCAATCGATTTGTGTGAAAAACCCTCAAAGAATCGCTCAAAATTGAGCTCTACAAGTCAAAATGTGATAAAAATGGTGAAACCCTCGATTTTAGAATATATTTTGTCTGCTCAGATTTTTGTGCATTGCGATCCCGAGAGAGTGAATGCGATCACGTAGAAGAAATAGTCGCTGGCCCGAAGTTTTCTACGCGATCGCGGAAGGACTGATGCGATCGTGTAGAAGGTAAAATGGCTACTGCCTACTTTTGTATTACGCGATCGCGTACTGAATAATGCGATCGCAAAAAGATAAAAATGTTGAGGCCTAGAACTACACTACACGATCGCGAGAGACAATGTGCGATCGCAAAAGAGAAAGGGGAAATCATAAAGCTGTTGACGCTATGCGATCGTGCAACTATCTATGCGAACACGATGAAGCAAAAATATGGCAGGTCGAAATTACACTACGCGATCACGGCTATGCCTATGCAATCGCATAGAAGGAAATGCCAGAAGACAGAACAACAGTGAAAAATAGAAGGAAATTGACCCGAAGCCCATCCGAAAAACACCCGAGGCTCCCCGAGACCCCGACTAAACATACGAACAAGTCATATAACCTAACATGGACTCACTCGAGGTTTTAAAACACATTAAACAACACCGAAACGACGAATCAAACCATAAATTGAACTTATGAACTTTCAAATCTTCAAACTTCTAAACTCGTGCCGAAACCTATCAATTCAACCCGGAATGATACCAAATTTTGCAGACAAGTCTCAATTCACATAATGGAGATTCTCTAACTCTCGGAATCGCATTCCGACCCCGATATCCCAAAAATTCAATTGTGGTCAAACCACTCCATTTTTAAAACTTCAAATGTTCCAACTGTTGCCGAATTGCCTCAAATTATTCCACGGACCTCCAAATCCAAATCCGGATGCACGCCCAAGCTCAAAATCACCATACGAAGATGTTGGCACTATTCAAAACTTATTCTAGATCCGTTTACATAAAAAAGTCAAATTCCGATCAAATTCCACCGCTTAAGCTTCCGAAACTAAAATCCTTCTCCCAATTCGACTCCGAATTATCCGGTAACTGAACCCAACCATGCACGCAGGTTGATATACACAATGTGAAGTTGTTCAAGATCTTATGCCACCGAACAGAGCTTAAATTCTCAAAATGACCGGTCGGGCCGTTACATTCTCCCCCTCTTAAACAAATGTTCGTCCTCGAACATGCCAAGATTCGCCTCGTACTGATCCAATCACTGAATGCACACTTCCAACACACACCCGCGGGTGATCCCACGTCACCCCAATCTACATAATCCTGACGACACCATATCAACTGCTATTTAGTCTTTCTACTAACATTGATAAGCCTCAAACCACAATTTCTCACATTCTCTTCATTTCCACACGACCTGATTCCAAATCCATATCCGGTATCAGTCTCAACCAGCTACATAAACCCATGCCTACACCCACAAGGTACTACCATACAACATAACGCACAACACATAGGTCTTTACTAACACTTCTGATCACAATAGCTGCCCGAAATTAACTCATCATCGACAATTAGCTCATATCCAATAGAACTCTGTTTCAAACCTCTATCACACTGATAGTAATGCAAGAAACATGAGGACCTAATACTTTGACACCCGGATCACCAAGACACAACTAACACCACCAGGCACACATTCCGCAAGCAAAAATCAAGAAGCGCAGAACAAAAATGACTGAATACGAAAAGAGAACACATACAGAAACTATCAAACAAGCCCGATAGGCACAACTCTCTGTCAATGCTAACCTACAAAAAAATATACCAAGGAAAGAATCAAAGAATATAAACGAATTACAATGACCCGGTCCTGATACAACTTCTATCACTGTACACTACCCGGTTCAAACACTTCAAAACACACGAAATCACGAGGGTTTCGCCCTCAAATCTAAATCACAATAAGATATATATGTCCCACCAACTGGAACCTTTCACTAGATCACTTCTTCAACAAAATTACAACACGTGCTGGCTCCCACACCGGTGGAGCATATGAATCACAGCTCGTAACCACTATACTCAGGAATCACATCAAGCCTACCATACTGGACAATAGGAATTTACTACTAGTCTCATAACTCTCAATAATGAATAGAAACAACAATAAACACGAGATACCAGTCACAGAATCTCCAAACAGGAGCAAACACGAAAATACAGTGCAAATCATGAAACTCATTCATAAACGAAACAACAAATGAGGGAACTCTTCCAGATAAGCAGATCTATAATGAATTACAAATGGTTCCCCCCTATGTAACAAATCAAAACATACATGTACTATAACATCTGGCACAACAGCCTCCAACCTACTATATGAAACACATCAACAGGCTGGGCCTCCCCCTCTTAGGCGCCCTCTACTCGCCTGAATGCCCTGCTGTAACATATATGCCTGGAGCCTGGGACAATCTCTCACTCTGTGGCTGATATCTCCACACTCAAAACAACCTCTTTGCTGATGTGGCTATGGAAACTATACGGTACGAGTACTCTGAGTCCCATGAGTACTTGAAACTCCATGCGAAACCGGCAATGCAAATTGAACTGGCTGACCCACAAAACCTCTACCGTGTCGTACCCTGCCTTTATAATAAGGACTAGTAGATCTCTCCGGCCTACGACGACTCCTCACCTATCTACCCTCTCTCTCCTGACCTTGACTAACATCTCTCTCAAAGTCTCGCATGTCATCTCTCTCATGATCGAGCATGCCCTCAACTCTGCGAGAAATCCCTACCATCTGCTGAAATGAAATATCCGACTCTAACTCCCGAGCCATTGTGATGACCCAAAAAGTCATCTTGTGTTAATTTAGCAAAGGCTATATTCTGAGGCCCCGAAAGCCTCCGTTAATATCACCTCAATGTGCGTGCGCACCCTGGGCGCGTAGCTGGGAAGCCTTTATGTGGAAATGTGTTAAATAGTTGAATTGATGATAATTAATGGAATAAAGTTGACTTTGGTCAACATTTTTGGTAAACGGACCCGGACCCGTGATTTGACAGTCCCGGAGGGTCCGTAGGAAAATATGTAACCTGGGCGTATGCCCGAAATCGAATTTCGAGGTCCCAACGAGAAATGAATTTTTTAAAGGATATTATTTTCTGGAGATAATAAAGACTTTTGAAAATGAGCTTTGATGTGAAATCTGCGTTACCGAGCCCGTATTATGGTTCTGGAGCTCGGAACAGGTTCAATATGTGTTATGTGAGTATTTGGAAAGAAATGGACTTGGTTTGACGTGTTTCAGATCAAAATTGGAAAATTTGATAGTTTATGAAGTTTGAGGAAATTCTATGGACTTTTGAGTTTAATTCATTGTTTTTGATGTTATTTTGGTGGTTTAATTACTCGAATAAGTTCTGGGATGATTTTGAAGGTGTGTGTATATTTGGTTTTGAGCCTCGAGGGCTCGGGTGAGTTTCGGGTAGGTGTCGGGGTGCTAAGCTTGGGAAATTTCTGGTGTTTTAGGCTGTATCTGGTGTCCAGCTATTTCGTTCTTTGCGATCGCAGTGTAGTGCACGCGATCGCGATGTGCAATTGGGCGGGGTGGCTAATTCTCTCTGCGCGATCGCAAGGAGCTGGGTGCGAACGCGGAGCTTTGGGGGTATACACTCTACGCGAACACAACCCTATGTCCGCGATCGCGTAAGTCTCCTGTGGGGTTGGGGTTGGGTAGCAATTGTTCTGTGCGAACGCGTTCTTTCGTTCGCGATCGCATGGGTCCATGTCCGAGTTCTCTGTGATCGCACTCCTTACTTCACGATTGCGTAAGTCTGAAGTCCAGTAATCTCCGCGATCGCAGCCCTTTTGTCGCGATCGAGTAGGGTAAATCCGCCCAGTTATTTAATTGCTCAAAAACAGAATACCCATTACGGGATTTTCATATCTTTCACCATTTTCTTCTTATCCACTTTTCTTGGGCGAGTCTTAGGAGTCCATTCCACTATAGCTTCATAGGTAAGTGTTCTTAACTCTAATTTCTTCCATTTTCCTTCATCAATCATTAGATTCTAGGTCTAAAAACATGAAATCAAAGGTGGAAATTAGGGGTTTTAGGTAGAGTTAGGGCTTTGGGAATTCAACCTCATTTTGGGGTCAGATTTCAAAACAAATTATATATTCGGGTTCATGGGGAATGGGTGATCAGGTTTTGGTCCTAACCTCGAGTTTGGACCAAGCGGGCCCGGGGTCGAATTTTGGTATTTTTGGAAGAATTATGGGAAATGTATAATTAGGCTTTGGGATTGAGTTATTGAATAATTATTGATGTTATTAAGTCAATTATGTCTAGATATTATTGTTTCGGAGTCGGATTCAAGAGGAAAGGCCGTGATTGAGGCTTGAATTGCATTCTTGGAGCCGAGGTAAGTGTTTGGCTTAACCTTAGATTGAGGGAATAGGTATAGAGTCTTATTTGCTATGTGTAATTCATGTCCAACGTATAGGTGAGGTGACAGGTACCTATATGTTGTGGTCAAGCTTTCTGTGAGTCGAATTTCGATGAGTTATTTAATGTTCTTTGATATTCTCCGTGTTGTGAATTATTGGGAACCTTGGAAGTGGTACCTTGAGGTTACTTCATGACGTAGAAAGTTATTGATTATGTGTTCGGTCGAGGATTTGACTATTGAAATTATAATACGGATTGATATTGGTTATAGCTGAGTCCCTTGCCGGGACAAAAGAATTTTGTTGATTATTTCTGTACATTTGAAATGTCGTATTGTTAAACTGTCATATCAATTGTTGATTTTACACTCATCATGCACGAGGGAACATTCTGTGCCGAGTGATTATTATTTATGCACGAAGAATCATTCTGTGCCGATGATTATTATTTATGCACGAGGGAACATTCCATGCCGATGATTATTATTTATGCACGAGGGAATAATCCGTGCCGATGATTATATTTATGCACGAGGGAACATTCCGTGCCGATTGATTATATTTATGCACGAGGGAACATTCCGTGCCAATTGATTATTATTTATGCGCGAGGGGACATTCTGTGCCGATTGATTATTATTTATGCGCGAGGGGACATTCCGTGCCGTATGATTTTGAGGCTATGCACGAGGGGTCATGTCGGGCCTTCTCCTGTCTATTTTACTTGTTTCGAGTTGTTATTTCTTTCTTTACTTCTACATTCCAGTTAGTACTTGATTCTACTGTTTTAGCGATTGTTGCCCCTCTTATCCTCAACATGTTCTTCCCCGTAACTATATTCTTGTTTATTTTTTGCTATACTATTAAACTGCATAGGTACAATTTGTCGTCGTGTCCTAGCATCGTCACTAGTCCGAGGTTAGGCTCAGCATTTACTCAGTACATAGGATCAGTTGTACTGATGTTACACCTGCACTTCTTTATGTTGTGCAGATGACGCAGTCAGACCCAGTGGACATCGTTAGTTGGAGTGTCCTTCATTCCATTCCAGACGACATTGAGGTCGTTCCGCAGGCGTTCGTGGATCTCGGCGTCACTGTCTATCTTTCATTCTGTCATCTATGTGTTTCCAAACAAATATATCATTTTATTTCAAACTGTTGTTTTTAGCCAAATCTTAGACTGGTTCATGAGGTTGTGACTCCATTTCTAGATTTTGTACTTAAAGGTATTTCTTCGTTATTAGCTATTGTTATTTAGATTTTGTTAATGCTTCCGCACTTTATCCCAATTACATAGTTAGTGTTTTGTTATTTTCACTTGTTAATAAATCAATTCAGTTAACACGTTGGCTTGCCTAGCGGGTGCAACGTTATGCGCCATCACGGCCTGAAGGTGGGATTTCGGGTCGTGACAGCCATGCTGAACCGAATATCACGCCTGAGTCCCTCAATGAATCTACGAACACGCTCTCTAACTGTAGCAGCCAAAACAGGTGTGTGCTTGGCCAAATCACTGAATCTGACGGTATACTCTGATACTGACATAGTGCCCTGATGCAGCCACTCAAAATCCGCACTCCATGCATCTCGGAGGGACTGAGGTAGTAACTCGCTCAAGAACATATCTGAAAACTGACCCCATGTAAGTGAAGCTGACTCGCCTGGGCTACCCAACTCATATGCCCGCCACCACTGATAAGCGACTCCTCTGGGCTGAAATGTAACGAAAGCAACCCCACTCATCTCCACAATACCCATAGTACGAAGAATACGGTGACACTCCTCTAGGAAACTGGCATCATCTGTCGCCAATCCACTGAAGGTAGGAGGGTAGTACTTCTTGTGTGTCTCAAGTCTAAGCGGTTCTTCCTCAGATGTTGTTGCCCTAACCACGGGCGGAACTGAGACCCCAGGTTGTGCTGCCATGACACTTGGAACTTGACCAACATGATCTCACTGCTCTGGAGTGTGGGCGATGGGAGTCTGAGCTCCTCCCCCGCTCTGTGAAGTAGCTGGTGCACCCGGAATCTGCACAAAAATGTGCAAAAGAGTAGTATGAGCACACCACAACAGTGTCCAGTAAGTACCAAGAATAACCTCGGTGAAGTAGTGACGAGGACTAGTCAAGACACCCACTGGTATAATAAACTGAACAAGTATCAATATAGGAATACAAGGGAAAACGATATACACATAAAGGCTACACAATATAGCTAAAAATTTAGTAAATTCTATAAATAAGGAAAACAATAAGTATCAGCGAAAACCATGAAACAACACAAAGATTGAATAGAACACAAACAAATCTGGAATGTAAATATAACACACGGACAGGTAATGACTCAACAACTTCAACCATTTCTACATTAAATTCGTAGTCATTTCCACGGGATTCTGAACCTCGGACAAATCATCATTTACGGGTCCCAATATTCGAACCCTAACACTTGGCATCTTGCGCCCTCATTCGAGTACTAACTGCACGGATGACTCACGTGCCAATTGGGTCATTTCCACCCATACGGTAAGTACAACAAAGTATCTATACTTGACAATAGCAAGGAGCCCTAAATCCATTAATAGTACATAACTGAGTGTATGCTTGTGCAGGTGTCCTAACATGATTCAACAACCAATAAGCATAAGGGAAGAAAAGGGCAACACGTCCATTGTCATCTCACAATTTCCACATGAATAAACTCACACGGTAAGTGTTCCAGTACACAATATCAACAACAAGGAATGCCCCCAGGCTAACACAAGTATCACAAACGATCTCTGACATCGCCCACCTTGTCTCGCCATGTGTGCAATAGTAAAGTATATGCCCGCCTTGTTTCGCCACACGTGTATAAACATGTTCCCACCTTATCTCGCCGCATGTGCAACCCACATATACATATCCCGCCTTGTCATGCCGCATATGAAATGTCAATAGAAAACACGGCACGGCATAAACCTCGTGCAAACCCCTATATCAACAACCGCACGGCAGAAACGTGCATCATCACAACAACAAGTACAACAACAACAATTGACAATAATACAAGATACGGTAGATACATCAATTCAAGAACCTTTTATCATAAGAAAAACAAGGCTAGTTCACAAGGAATAAGCACAACAAGGGATACTTGGCATAATAAGGACAACTCAACAAGGAAGAAAAATAACGTGTAAGAGTGATAATAGGCTAAAAGTGTATGGTTTGGCTTATGTTATACTCTAACTTAATGATGCTTTACTATCTTAAATATGTAAAATAAGGATAAAATGTGCTCTAATGGTGACTTGTGTGTTTCACAAGAGTGCAATACCGTAAGGAACGCATATGACGGTGATTCGGGAAAGAATTGAAGTATAATAGACCATGCGGTACCTTTTTGGATGAATTGAAGACTGAAGACTCAGGGATGGATGCAGAGACAGTGGAAAACCCTACTAGCGTGGGCATTAGCATGGCATTAGCGCGCCCGTGCTAGTTTAGTTCAGCTCTCATGAGGCAGTGAAGAACCCTTTTAGTGCGGGCACTAGCACGGCATTAGCGTGCCCGCGCTAGTCCAGTGATCCAAAGGCAGACAGAAACCCCACTAACGCTAGTCCAGACGCGTGAGGCATTATTTCAGGGGTAAATTTGGAAGTCCCAGGCCATTCTACATCAACTATATAAGGTCCACTTCACCCAAGAGAAGGTTTTTAATCAGGTTTTAGAGTTTAGAACACCAAAAAAAAAGCAAAGGCAAGAGGCAAGGAGGCAATTGGAGCATCAATCCTTATTTTCTTCTTTTGTTATTTTGCCATTGACTATGGATTCCTTTGTAGTTTTCATTGCTATTATATGTAGCTAAATACTTTAATCTAAGGTTTTGGCAAAACCTGTTGGGGATGAACTCCTTGGCATGTTAATATAGTTTTAAGTTGGTTATTTATCTCTATTTGGTCAACTACGTTTTGATTGTAGTTAGTGGAAGGGCCCTCAACTAGCGGTTCCTATTTATTATGTATCTGCTTGAGAGAGAGTGCATATTTAGGTAATTGTTGAACAACATCACTCCCAGAGTATAGACGAGAGTCATAACCGAGGGTTTAGAGGTTGGGTTAGAGATAATATACCTCGGGTGCAATATAAAGTGAGCTGTAACGTAAATATAGCTAGCGTAGCTCGAGAGAGTGAGACTAGTAAATTATCATAAATGCTCGAGAGAGATTTACGATAGCTGGAGAGTTCATGGTTGATAGAGACAACCAAGTCAAAGCTATAGGAACATACAACTAAGGAAAGTACCAACGGGGGAAACCATTGCCTTAGACCTTTATTCCAATTGTTTACAACTGCTAGTAGTTAATCTTAGTTTAGCAATTTCATTGATCTTAGTAGTAATTACAACATCGATTATTATTCATAAAGTTTGAGGAAGTTGATTAAGTGAGAGTGTAGTATTTTAACGGCTTTCTTGATATGTTAATTCCCTGTGGGATCGACTCTGGGCTTAATACCCCGGATTATATTTGCAACCCCCGCTTAGTCTTTTATTAGACACAGTTGAGCATGATCAAATATTCATACCATAATGTACGGTTCAACAACAAGAAGACTCACAAGAATCCGATAACTCCATATAAGGGCAAGTCAACTAAGGTATAGAATATCTAAATTCCTTTTAAGGTTGAGCAGTTACGAGGATATTCAACAATTTCACTTAATGACAAGCAGCAGGAGAATAATCATAATTTCAGATAAGACCAAAACAATTATAGGATGAGATGAAGATAATTGCAATTTGAGATAAGCAATTAAGATGACCTAGCATGACAGTAAAAGGAGTAAATTCTTCAGATAAGTCAATTAGGAGTCAAATAGGAAAGATGAGTAAATCCAAAAGTGAGAAATCCTACATTTAGGCAAGTAAAGATAAAACTAGAAATTAGGAAATTCAATCATGCCAAGAACAATTAATACTCAAAGAATATAAGGACCTAAGATTCCTACAGGGCCAGTTTTCCACAAATAAGTCTGAGAAGGCACTCCTCACCTCGCGTACACGGACTACAATCAATATAGAAGACTCAAATCCAAAGGGGAAATTCCCCCACACAAGGTTAGGCAAGATATACCTCAAAAAGGACAGACTGATACTCTAAAATGCACTTCTCGGGTGAAAAGACCTCTGGACATCTCAAATCCAACCGAAATAACTTCAAAGCACAAATAAAACACATAAGAAACTATTTCGGATCATAAGTTTCAATCTTTAACAAAATCCAAAAATCGGTCCATAGGTCGACCCCCGGGCCCGCACCTCGGAACCCGTCAAATTTTACAATACCTGAATACCTATTCCGATACGAGTTCAACCATACAAAATTTATCAAATTCCGATACCATTTGGTCCCTCAAATCACGGTTTTTCATTTTAGAAATTTTCTTTCAAAACCAATATTTTCCTCAACTCAAAACATAAATTAAATGATGAAAATAAAGATTAAATCATGGAATATGTTAGATTCTAGGTGAAGAACACTTATCCAATCGATTTGTGTGAAAACCCCTCAAAGAATCGCTCAGAATCGAGCTCTACAAGTCAAAATGTGATAAAAATGGCGAAACCCTCGATTTTGGAATATATTCTGTCTACTCAGATTTTTGTGCATCGCGATCCCGGGAGAGTGGATGCGATCGCGTAGAAGAAATAGTCGCTGGCCTGCAGTGTGCTACGCGATCGCGGAAGGACTGATGCGATCGCGTAAAAGGAAAAATGGCTACTACATACTTTTGTGTTACGCGATCATGTACTGAACAATGCGATCGCAAAAAGATAAAAATGTTGAGGCCTAGAACTACACCACGCGATCGCGAGAGACAATGTGCGATCGCAAAAGAGAAAGGGGAAATCATAAAGCTGCTGATGCTATGTGATCGTGCACCTATCTATGCGAACGCGATGAAACAAAAATATGGCAGGTCGACATTACACTACGCGATTACGGCTATGCCTATGCGATCACATAGAAGGAAAATCCAGAAGATAGAACAACAGTGAAAAATAGAAGGAAATTGATCTGAAGCCCATCCGAAACACACCCGAGGCCCCCGAGACCCCGTCTAAACACACGAACAAGTCATATAACCTAACACGGACTCGTTCGAGGTTTCAAATCACATTAAACAACACCGAAACGATGAATCAAACCATAAATCGAACTTATGAACTTTCAAATCTTCAAACTTCTAAAATCGTTCTGAAACCTATCAATTCAACCCGGAATGATGCCAAATTTTGCAGACAAGTCCCAATTCACATAACGGAGCTTCTCCAACTCTCGGAATCATATTCTGACCCCGATATCCCAAAAATTCAATTGTGGTCAAACCACTCCATTTTTCAAACTTCAAATGTTCCAACTTTCGCAGAATTGCCTCAAATTATTCCACGGACCTGCAAATCCAAATCCGAACGCACGCCCAAGCTAAAAATCATCATACAAAGCTGTTGGAATTATCCAAAACTTATTCCGGAGCCGTTTGCACTAAAAAAGTCAAAACTTCGGTCAAATTCCACCGCTTAAGCTTCTGAAACTAAAAGTATTCTCCCAATTTGAATCCGAATTATCTGGTAACTGAACCCAGCCATGCACGCAGGTTGATATACACAATGTGAAGTTGTTCAAGATCTTATGCCACCGAACAGAGCTTAAATTCTCAAAACGACCGATCGGGTCGTTACAATCATGTCCCATAGTTTTGAATTTATCATACAATACAAGGGATCTCCTAGAATACGTCCAGTCCCAAAACAAATATGCAGTGCTGGGGGATCTCCCAGAATACGTCTATAGTCCCAAAATAAATTTGCAGTATAGGAAGATCTCCTGGAATACCTATTTAACCAAAAAATTAGACCCTTTGACTAAAACTTATTTTTTAAGATGAATACAGGTTACTGATAATCAAGGTAATAGAGAAAAAAGAATAATAGACAATATTCAGAAATATAAAAAATTGAAGTTGATTGTATTCGAGAATCAGATGCCTTTACAAGCTGTATTCCCCTCCCTTATATAGGAGATTCTTATAGCGTACGACTCTTGCTATGGTTACTCATTAATGACTAATTATGACATTAATGAGGCATTACAAAGGATAATGGTAATTGGGGTTCGGTTACATAACGTTCGAGTAATCAATTGTGGGTCCTTGAATCTGCCCGTAGATTTGTCTAGATTCATTCGGGCCGTGCCTCTCTCCCGTTTTGATCAAGTTGAGTTTCCCGTGGCTGATAAGTTCATGGGTTTACTGAACCGTGCCTCATTGTACCGTACCTCTTCAAAGAATCACATCTAGCTGTCACGTTTTCCTGTGTCCACGTGACTGGTTGAGTTGTCAAAAGTTGTCTTACGTGTGAAACTCTTTTTTATCAATACAGATAGTCCTCCCACTTACCATATATTTAACAATTGATATTTCGTAAGTGGATATTCATTTATGGTAGGAATATTTTGCCGCCGCTTTTCCTTGAATCATTGTATCCTTCTCTGCACCATAGGCGTCGTTTGTCACTTCCATTTAATGCGCATACCACGTGTCCTTTTCGGATTGGTTCTGCATTTACTCGGCACCTTTTAGGGCTTTTTGCGGTTGTGCCAGTCCCGAAGTGACATCTTCAATTATGACTTTTCATCATTATTTTCCTTTTTTTTCATGTTTGATGGTTGTCTTCAAGTATAAATACATGTTTTCTTTTCTTTGCTTCCACGAGACACTTTTCTATCTTTGTCTTTTGTAAAGAACTTTCTTCTTTGCCTTTATAAACATGACTTCTTCAAACCAACCTCAAAGAGTAATAGATATTGAAAGTTTAGCGCCATCTTCTGCTCCGACTAGGAGTCGGAGGGGTGGTTGACTTAGAAGTCTAGGATCCACTCCTTCGAGAGGCTCCTCTTCTTCTCAGATAGTTCCTCCTCCTTCCACTAGATCTCCAGTTCCTCCGAGATTTAGGGTTTCTCGGTCTTCGTCTAGAGGTAGAGGCGAACGCCTTCGTGAACCTGGAGTCGATGAAATTATCCCTACTAAGTTTGTTTTTGCTAGGGATAGTCAAGTTCTTGTAGATCAATCTTCTTCTCTTGATAGTGTCGAAAGATAGCCAACCCTTATAACTGAGGGTCAGATTCCCCTTGTTCGGAGGGAGTGCTTTTGGAAGTCTGACTTTCCTGTCTATATTCTGAATTGTAATCAAAGAATAACATCTTACAATACGATATATTCTTTTGTTTATACGTATCCTTTCACTTTAGGGTTTAGATCCCCCATTGACCTAGTTATAATTGAGTTTCTGTTTTTCAATATCTGCTTAGGACAAGTTGGCCCGTTTGTGTGGCGAGTTGTCGCATGTCTTAGGAGTTTGGATTCTTTAGCCTCAGTTCCTTTTACCTTCAACCATATTATTCACCACTTGCCTCCTACCTTATTTTGTGAAAGGGTTTTTACTCTGACTGCTAGAAGCAAAAGAGTGCTGGTAACCCCTGGAGATGATAAGGATAGGGGCTGGTACCTCCGGTATGTTATTGTACCCACTGTTGGTTTAGTGGGTGAAGAAAATATTCCCTTCCCTGAAAAGTGGAATCGCGCACGTGAGTATGCTTTAGCTCACATTTACTTTTTCTTGTTTTGACTTGAGATGTTTTATTTAACACCATATCTGTTTTTTTTCTTCTAGCAATCATGAATACTAATGAGAATGTCTCTAGTATTCGTGATTGGGTAGAAAAATTGTTATCTGTTGCTCCTTCATAATAGAGGTCTTGGAAGTACCTCGTTGGGAGGTATGGTTGGCAAGTAAAGACCCACGGTAAGTGAAGCTTTTGTTCTTGCATTTTTCCTTACTCGCGTCTTTTTTTTTTTTTTTGTATAACTTTTTTACCTTTTTAATAGGTTTCTCGGCTTGTGGGGTGTCTGTTTCATCTATCTCGAAGATGTCCTTGGCTCAGGCCCAGGAAATTATTGTTGGTTCATCTTCCTCGATTAGTGAGTCTCGTTCCGTAGAAGAGGGTGCTTTAGTGCACAGGCCACGGAGAGGGCGAATGGTTTTAGATGATGAGCTTACAGCCTCAACCTTGACTTCCGTGTCTGTGATTGAGCCCCCTGTCCTTGATGATTTTTCACATTCCCCTATTCACGAGGGTGTTGATCTTGCTCCTAACGATGTCCCTTTGGCTGTTGTCTTTCATACTTCTTTGAGAGAAGCTGTTTTATTTGTTCTTTTGGCTATTTCAATTTCTGATGTTGCTTTGCCTGTAACTTCTTCAACTCTTCAACTCTCCATGCCTGCTTCTTTGCCGGTGGCTTCTCCAGCTCCTCAACTTTTCGTTCCTGGCTATTCCATCTCTGCCTACTTCCATGCCTTTCGTTAGGGAAGTAGGGTCTTCCAGCAGAGAGATGTGGCAGGTGGTAATAGAGGTTCCAGCTGAGGGGAATCTTTTCACGTAAACGGGTGAGCCCGAATTATGACTCAAGCCTTTGATTGGTCCCTCTGAGAAAGCAAAGCTAGCCAGCCACGGTGCTTTTACATGGGCCAATGAGGTCGTGCATACTTCTTTGAAGGTATGGTGCAAGTTATCCTCTTTCACTCTCGTATATGAAATTTACCATATTTGACTGGTTTATTTCTTATAGATTAACCTTATAGGTATGGAGCTTATGAAGAAGATTTCAAACACGGACCAAGAGACAAGAGAGTTGCAGGCCGATGTTGATAATTGGAGAGCACAGTATGATAGATTAAAAATTGACATGGATACTTTAGAAGAGGAAAGTATTACCTTAAAGCGGCATATGAGACTCATGGCAGCAGAATTGGCAGTGGAGAGGGATTCTTGCAGTCAGGTTGATAAGATAAGAGTGTTCTGGAATCTTCGTTCGCGGAGCAGCTGTCCCGTGCCTCAGAGGAGATTAGAGACTTGAAGAACTTGTTGGGGCAGATGGAGGAATACTCAGGCAAGCTCGTGCAATCATTCACTCGTACTCAAGAAGACCTTCGTAGGGCTTTAGACAAAGCTCAAACTTTAGAGGAGTCGATTGTTCCATTAAGGGTCGCCCATGAAGTTGCGGAAGTGGAGAAGGATGGATTGAGAGATGAGCTTCAAGTATGGGCAAAGGATTATGAATATTTGGAAGAGGTGGCTGCTGTCGATGTGAGCTGGGCGTATATGAATTCTCGCTTTGACACATTGATGGAAATGAATCAAGAGGGTTTTGACCTTAGTGCTGAAATAGCCAAAACTAAGGAAGCAATGAGAAGGCTCAACAAGGTCATAACCTCTCTTCACCTGATGGTGAGATTCAAGCCGCTCATGCCTCTTCATCTCCAGCTGCTCCCGCTCCTTCTGCCACTGAAGTCAACTCCTCTCTTGAAAAGATTTAGTTGGTTTATCCATTTTTTTTCTTTTTCTTTGTATCAATTGGTGGTTACCCCAATCCCATAGAGGGTAAATTTGGATTTCCTTTATGTCCTCAAATGACAACTTAGGGGCACCACAATGTATATAAAAATTTTATACGGCTAAGTATAAGTTAATACTTAATTTTAGCTGTTTTAATATATAAATGTTAGTTCGACTTTTGTTGAGTTTCTGTTTCACTCTTTAGTCTTTTGCATGCTTTATTTTTCGAGTTTTTAGTTTTACCTTCGAGTTTTGGATGGGGAATGCTTTAGACTACTTGTACCTTTTTTGTAATAGGCACGATGTCATATCAAATGTGTGCCTTTTTGTAATAGGCATAGTTTATGGAAGAGGGCCCTTTATAATTGACATGAAGAAGACGTCTCAACTTCATGATAATGCAATAGAGTGATAGGAATTTTACACATGTTTAAGAATGTTTCCAAGGAAAGTTTTTTGTTTGAACTTCCATGACATTTTACATGTGTTTGGTTATCGTCTAAAACTCATGTTTGCAACTGTTTTTGTTTAACAAATTTGATATACTCTTGTATTTCGTAACTGTTTTTCATAGGTAACAGTTTTTCGATATTAATACAAGGAAACAACTATGTTTTACTAGTAACAATTTTATAAAGATTGGGGTTTTTACCCGCAACTGTTTTGAAAACAATTTTCTAATAAGTACGAGGGAAAAGTATTCTTATTCGTAACTGTTTTTATTTGATAACAGTTTTTGAAAAAATACAAGGATTTAGATCTTTCATCCATAAATTTTTTATTTGAGAACAGTTTTTTGAATGAGTACATTGATGATGATCTTTTA
>ML346166.1:0-70746 GCA_005239505.1 Nicotiana paniculata
GGGGGGGGGGGGGTCTCGGGTGTGTTTCGGGTTTCGGATCATTTCGGGATTTTTTGCAATCGCTGATGCTGGTGTTTGGTGTTGTTCTTCGCGTTCGCAAAAAAGGATTTGGCTTCAGGGACTTTCTTTTTCGCGTTCGCGAAGGGATCTTCGCGTCCGCGAAGAAGAAAATCTCTGTTACGCAGGTCTGACTTTGGAGAATCATATCTCACTATCTATGAGGAATTTGAAGATGATCCAAAAGTGAAAGTTATATTTCTTTGTGTCTAATTTTCAGAAAAAGAAACCATGCATCATTTGGATTCTATACAAAAAGTTATGGCTGGTAAACTACAGACTGTCCGGGAACATAAAGAAGAAATTTGTGTTGCACAGGGCTGACTTTAGCAGCTTATATCTCAAAATCTATAAGGAACTGGAAGATGACCAAAACAGAAAAGTTGTAGATCTTCGTTTATACGTTTCAAAACATTATACCATTTATCATTTGGAATTTGTACAAAAATTTATGACCATTATACTAGAGACTGTCTGAGAAGAGTTTAGAAATGGCTTTTGAAAATTTTTGTTAATCGCGATCACGATGGGTGGCCCGTGAACAGGAAGAAGGAACACTTGGGCAGAATTTAAAGATCAAAAATGAGGTTTTTGATTTCATATCACAATTTTTTTTTATTTTCTTGCCTTAGCTTCTAATTCATTAACTAAAGTAGTTATTTGTAGTATTATTTACATTATGCAATTTATTTGATTAGATTTGGACAATTCAGAGTTGGATAATCGTAGCAAGAGCGTGGTTTTAGATTGAAGGATTCGAGGTAAGTATCTTTCCTAACCTTCTGTGGGGGAATTACCCCTTAGTATTTGAGTCTTCGATGTTGATTGTAGTCCGTGTACGCGAGGTAACGAGTGTGTGCTCGGACTTATTGTAGAAGGTTGACCTTTTAGGGTTCTTAGGTCCTTATATTCACCTTGTATGAAGTTGTTCTTGATACACTTGAGTTCTAAATTTCTAGTTTCACCCCTACATGCTTTGATTAGAGCTAATTGCTTTAGGATTCACCCTTACCACCTACTTGACCCTGTGTTGACATAACCAAAGGTTTTACCTCTTTTATCGTCATGCTATCTTTTCATAAACTGCCTATAATTAATTGAATTGTTGAAAATCTCTCATAATTGCTCAACCTAATAAGGGGTTTAGATAACTTATATCTTAGTCGACTTGTTTTTACTTGGAATTATTTGACTTGTGTTGGCTTCTTATTTTTGACTTGAATTTTGTGGATTTGTTTCTTTGTCTTGTTTTTCCCTGGTCAAGCTGTTCTCTTTACATTTAGTATTCTTTACCGTGATTATTCCTTATGAACGATGTTCTGCTGTTTCTTTGTGAAGTTCTTGTATTGATTTATTCACCGTACCTTGTGTCATTGTCATGGTTGCTTTGTATTTGATGTGGTGATGTACGAGTTTACTACCGTGCTATAATTGTTGTCTTTGTTTGTTGCACTGCATATTTAACTTGGGGACCACAGACAGATTCTGGGAGATCCCCCCTGTACTGCATATTTACTTTGGGACGACGAACGTATTCCGGGATATCCCCCTGTACTGCATAATTAAATTGGGGACCACGGACGTAATATGGGAGATCTTCCCTGTGGTGCATATTTACATTGGGACTACTGACGTATTCTGGGAGATCCCCTGTACTGCATATTTAAATTGGGGACTACAGACGTATTCTGGGAGATCCCCCCGATACTGCATATTTACTCTGGGACTATAGACGTATTCCGGGAGATCCCCCATCACTGCATATTGTTTTGTGACTACAGACGTATTCCAGGAGATCCTCTGTATTGTGTGATAAATTAAGAATTACGGGATGGGATCCCGGTAGATTTTTATTAAAGGAATTATGTTGAAAGACAATTATTTGGAAAGTATATTTGAAAAATATTTATCCTGAATAAAACCATGTTTGAAGGACATTCCTTTGGAAAGGTATATTTGAAAAACATTTATCCTGAATAAAACTATGTTTGAAGGACACTCCTTTGGAAAAGTATACTTGAAAAATGTTTATGTTGAAGAAAACTATGTCTGAGAGACATCTCTTGGCAAAAATATATTTCAAAAGAATTTCCTTTAAAAAGGACATTACCTTAAAGCTTTCAATATAAAAACTTGCGGGTGAAAGTTTACACTCGAAGATTTTTGACCATTTTATTTGGATTTTATGGCTAAGGCCTGATGTGGAGACTAATGTAGTGCTGAGTCACTACTTTCCCTTATTGTGTTGTGATTTCCAGACTTGGGTTGTGCTCCCGTCCATCATTTTGTGTATTATTATGATGTTCCGTCGTTATTTGCTGTATTTCCTTCCGCATTGTAGTTGTTATGTTGTTAACTATATTTTGTAGTCATTAGATAGATGCCATGTACTGTCATTCCTATATTTATGCCTGTTCAGTTTATTAGACCAGTGGGTGTCTTGACTAGTCCTCGTCACTACTTCACTAAGGTTAGTCTTGATACTTACTGGGCACTGTTGTGGTGTGCTCATTCTAGACTTCTGCACATATTTTGTGCAGATCAAGGTATTGATCGTTAGCAGCTGTGCGAGATCTTGCTGAGGAGATTCAAGGTAACCTGCTGCTACGTTCGCAGGCTTCGGAGTCACCTTCATATTCTGTATTTATAGTGTTTTCACTTACTTCCAAACATTTGTATTTAGAAGTTGTAGTAAACTCTTTAGAGCTTATGACTTGTACTATCGGGTTTTGGGAATATGCTCTTGTATAAAGAATCCTTTTTCATAATATATTAGATTTTATTTATTATTGTTGTTATTCCATGAATGTTAGGCTTACCTAGTCCTTAAGAGTAGATTCCATCACGATACCCGACGTAGGGGAAATTTGGGTCGTGACATCCACCCAAGTATCAGGACCAATATGACCAGGGAGTTGGAGATGGATATTTTTTATCAGCAGGTTGTGAGTATTGCCAGGAAAGTGGAGGGCATGCTTGCCCGAGATAGACAGGAGAGAGAGGTCAAGAGGTCTCGAGAGACTGGTTATTATTCAGGAGCTCTGCCCCAACAACTCGCCATGGTAGGGGTTATTTGAGTCTCCCTGTTCATTCAGATCTTCTCGTCGCCAATGGTGTTCCATCTCTTTCCAACTCTTTCCAGGCCCTAAGATCCTTATTATGCACTACTATTATCTAGTATGCCTCCTGCTCGGGGTGCTATTAGCGGCCAGTCCAACAATCCAGGCCCGAGTCAGTCACATCAGCCACGTCCTCCGAGGGGTTTTTTTGAGTGAGTCGACCCTCGCCATATGGTGAGGGATTTCCCAGGACTTAAGAGGGGTGCACCTCCACAAGTTTTTCAGCAACCACATGCTCCACCGGGTCCTCCGGCCATTCTTCCAGCACCAGCTACGCCCCACCTGCTCAGCCAACTCGAGGTGGAGGTCAGGGAGGTTGAGGTCGCCCTAGAGGGGGAGGTCAAGCCAGGTATTATGCTCTTCCAGCTCGTTCAGAGGCAGTTGCTTCCGACTCTGTCATTACAGGTATTGTTCCAGTCTGTCATAGAGATGCGTCAATATTATTTGACCTAGGATCTACACTGATAAGTAGGGATTTTAACCTATTATTTGCTCTCTTTTTCTTAGGTTTTGGGTTAAAAATGCGTAAAGTAATTCCCAAAAACTAACTTAATGTGCTTGTTTGTAGGGTTTGGTCAAAATGAGGCAAAGAAACCAAAATAAACTCATGAAGGAGTCGAACTTGCACAAATCAAAGATGGGAATTGAGCGCTGAGAGTGGTAGAAATACGCGGCCGCGTAAGGACCACCGCTGAGGCGGCCACAAAGACGCGGTTCGCGAAAGTGAGGTTCAGAGAGGCTGTTTTGGGGCACAAGATTGACCGCTGACCGTGATGGAAAAGCGCGGCCGCGGAATATTTGGCACGATCGTGATGGTATTTTCGCTGAGAGCGGAGTTCGAGTTTCAGAGACTTCACAGTTTGGGCTCAAATGAAGAACGCGGAGCACGTCTAAATTACGCGGCCGCGAATTGATCATACGTGAACGCGAAGGGAATTTCGTTGAGAGCGTATATTGAGGTTCAGAGACCCTAAAAGTCATGCTTAGCAGAAGAATGCGGTTCGCGTCCAAGTTACGCGACCACGATGGAAGCACACGAGGATGCGGGTGAAATTACGCGGTCCGCAAAACTTATCCCAATCCAAGCCCAGTATTGAAGAAACGCGGACCGCGCTCACTATTACGTGGCCGCGAAAGCTCATGTGCGGACGCAGTCAGATTTACGCATCCGCAAGTTCTCTGCAGGGGCATTTTTGTTCAAAATTTTTAGCTGTGTATAAATAGACCTTTTTGACATTTTTAGGTTAAGTTTTGTTTGAAGGAGCACGTGAATAGCTGAGTTTTACCCTTTTGAGTAATTTTAGAGTATATTTATCTTCAATCTTTAGATTTTCATCTTGTGATTGAATATTATGGCTTATATTTCATCTTTACCTTTGATTTCTACTGTTATCATGAATAGCTAGACCCATATCTGGGTTGTCACCCAACCCTAGCGTGGGTATTTAATAGGTCTTGAATTTTAGGGGTTAATATTCATGGGTTAGTGATATTTAGCCTAATTCATGCTTTAATTGTAGAATTAGTGGTTGCAAACACTTATTCATGCCTTTGTGACTTATGTTCTTCTTGAGAAAGAGGGACTAAGTCTAGGAAAATTATGCTAACAAGGAATTGGAGTGAATTCAAGATATTGATAGACCTAATTAAAGGGTTAAACCTAGAGATAGTAATACCCGACTTGATCCAATTTCAGTTGCATTGCATTAGCACCCATTTGGGCTTGAGAAGGCCAAATCGGGCAAAGTCACTCAAAATACCGAGAGGTATAGAGTTAGCACTTTTTTGTGATGATATATCACGACCCCAATCATAACAAGGTTGTTCTAAATTCTTGATACCCATTAGATACTCACCTAGGTGGAAGTCACTTCCCTAGTTCCTTTTAATCCTTGAAAACTTTCACAAAAATATTGTACTTAGATTACTCTTAGAATTCAATGGTATAAAATTAGAATAGAATCAATCACAAAAATGTTTAGAAATGAAATTAGAAACAACACCCACATCTAGATTAGCTAGATACCCAATTCCAATCCAAATTAACTCCCTGTGGAAATCGATCCCGACCTCATCGGGTCAAACTGCATCGACCACTCCTCGCTACTATATAGTGGTGTAAGTTAGAACCGATCACTTTTTGGCACCGTTGCCGGGGCGTTAGACGATTTTGTCTATCTATCTAACTATTTGTGTGTCTTATTTTTCTATCCTTTTGTGTTTATAACTTTTGTGTGTCAATCACTTTAGGTACCAAACGGCTCATAATGATGCTCTCGAAAATATTCTCCCCGGGGGAGGGGGTAGATGACAATGGTAAGGATGAGTTTAATCTAGAACCTCAAGTCCAAAGAAGAGGTCGCCAAGCTAATGACAATATTCCAATCCCTCCCCCACCTCCTCCACGAGCAGCACACCGGGTGAGATCTTAGCCATTAAACAAGAACCTAATGAACCCCTACATGAAATTTGGGAGAGATACCGGGCTGTGGTCAAGGAATGCCCCAACAATGACATGACTGAAGCAATGATCCAACAAACATTCTATAGGGGTATTAAAACGACCAATCAGTTTGGGGTGAATCGGCTAGCTGAGGGAAATTTCATGAAAGATCCTTATGCCGATACATGTGACATACTTGATGAGATGGCTGACACATCCTCAACATGGCGGAGTCGATCAAATGTTCCTCAGGGTGATCCTAATGTCATTCATCTTCACAAGGAACTTCATGACCACGAACAAGACATAGCCGAGTTGACAACTACTATTAATCAGTTAGAAAAGGACCAACTTCAACAAGTACAGGGACCGAGACAAGTAAACGCCATGGAAGGGGTGAATTTAATGGTCAACAAGAGGTGACAACGTGGTCAAAAAGTGCAAGGCAATCAAGAATAATATGATCAAGGTGGTAGCTGTTACAACCAAGATGAGTCTTATGGTGGCCAAAGTGAAAAAATGTTATATGCTAACAACTATCAAGGAGAGCGGAGCAATGCTCCAAGTCAACAACAGAGACCGCAAGGCAACAATCAAAACTGGGGCAATCAAGTCCAAGGGAATTAGAACAATGGCAACAACAACAACTCGAACAATTAGGGGGACAACAACCAAAACTGGGGGAATCAATGAAACAACAATAGAAATTGGAGTGGAAACAACAATAACAATTGGGGAGGCAAGGGAAATCGGTGGTTGGGCTTTCAAAGTCCATCGATGTATCAACAACCCAACAATGCACCTCCATATCCGTCTCAAGGGTAAAGTTCTTCAAACAATGAGATGGGGCAGATTGGGAGTATGTTAAAACAGATGATGGAAAGGAATGCCAACTCTGGTGCTCAAATAGCTTCCCATACCACCTCAATCCGTAACTTGGAAGTATAAATAGGTCAAATTTCACAAGCATTGAATAATATCCCTAAGAGGGCTCTACCAAGTGATACGGTAGTAAACCTGAAGGGAGGGACCATACAGGCCATGCCATGGCGGTGACCGCAAGAAGCTCTAGGGGTAGAGATGCAAGTACCTCCAATCAAAAGAAAGTTCTGAGTGATGATGTGGTGTTGCAAAATGATGATGATCCAATAATTGATGAACAAGTGAATGATGAGACTTTGAATGATGAAGTGAGGATCTATATTCATGACAACAAGGAGGAAACCCAAAATGACGTGAACCCGTCTAGGGAACACTTGATAGACATACCGGAAATGGTAGTTTCTAAAGCCAAGACTCCTTTGCCAAGGCCTCATCCACCTTATCCTCAAAGACTTTCCAAGAAAAATAATGAAAACCAATTCAAGAAGTTTATTGAGATGATGAAAACCTTGTCAATCAATGTGCCCTTGGTGGAAGCTCTTGAGCAAATGCCGAGATATGCCAAGTTCATGAAGGACTTGGTAACTAAAAAGAGATATATGAATTGTGAGACCATCAAAATGACTCATCAAGTGTGTTCCATTGTGCACTTGATGGCTCAAAATCTTGAAGATCCTAACGCCTTTACAATTCCATGTACCATTAGTAGTGCTGATTTTGCAAAAGCCTTGTGCGATTTGGGCGCAAGTATTAATTGGATGACATTCTACGTATTCAAGACGCTGGGTATTGGACAACCAAGAGCTACTTGGATGAGATTGGAAATTGACGATAGAACAATGAAGAGGCCGCTTGGTATTATTGATGATGTTCTTGTCCGGGTCGACAAGTTTATTTTTCCTGCTAATTTTGTGATTCTCGACTACGAATTCGACTATGAGGTGACTATAATATTGGGGAGACCTTTCCTAGAAACATGGAAGACATTGGTTGATATGGAAGTAGGGGAGCTCACCTTCCGGGTGGGCGATGAAAATATTGTATTCCACGTGTGCAAATCAATGAGGAAACCGAGCAGTAATGAAGTTTTATCTTTTGTGGATCTTGTGACGGAGGTGATAGTTGATGACACGAGTGCCATGATCAATGTGGAAGACCCTATGAAAGTTGTTTTGTTGAACCATAAGGATTATGAAAGGAAAGACTTGGTTGAATGTGAAAATACCTTGCAAGGAATGGGATCCTACTCATATAGGCCCCGTGAAATCTCCTTGCACTTGGAAAACCGGAAGACTCCACCGACAAAGCCCTCGATCAAGGATCCACCAACATTGGAGTTGAAGCCTCTACCTACGCACCTCAAGTAAAATTCTTAGTCTCTTCTTCTACATTACCTGTTATTCTTTCTGCTTACTTAACCAAAGTGCAGGTAAACTCCACCCTTGAGTTGCTTCAAAGAAGGAAAAAGGCAATTGGATGGACTCTAGATGACATTCGAGGTATAAACCTCGCCTTTTGCATGCACAAAATTATACTAGAGGATGATGGAAAACCTTCCGTGGTACATCAATGGAGGTTGAACGAGGCTATGCAAGAGGTCGTCAAGAAGAAAATTATCAAGTGGCTAGATGCAAGGGTGGTGTATCCTATTTCGGATAGTCATGAATTTCGCCGGTACAATGTCTGCCAAAGAATGGGATATGACCGTGGTCACAAATGAGAAAATATAAGTTGATCCCCACTCGTACTATTACCGAATGGAGGGTATGCATGGCCTACCGAAAGCTGAACAAAGTGACCTGAAAAGATCATTTCTCATTGCCCTTTCTTGATCAAATGTTGGAGAGACTTGCCAGGAGGGCCTACTATTGCTTTTTGGATGGGTACTCAGGGTACAACCAGATTCTCATTTTACCGGAAGACCAAGAGAAAACCACCTTCACATGTCCGTACGGAACATTTGCATTCTCATGGATGTCGTTTGGTTTGTGTAATGCACCGACTACCTTTCAGCGGTGTATGATGGCAATATTTACGGATATGGTGGAGGATTTCCTCGAAGTGTTCATGGATGATTTTGGTGTTGTGGGTGACTCATTTGAAGAATGCTTGGAAAATCTTTACAAAGTGTTGGCCCGATGTGAAGAGACCAAATTAGTACTAAATTGGGAAAAATGCCACTTCATGGTCGAGGAGGGAATTGTCCTCGACCATAAGATCTCAAAGAACGGAATTGAAGTGGACAAGGCGAAGATTAAAGTGATTTCAAAGCTCCCTCCTCCTACATCCGTCAAGGAAGTTAGGAGTTTTCTTGGGCACGCGGGGTTCTACTGAAGTTTCATCAAAGATTTCTCCAAAGTGGTTTATCCCTTGTGCAAGTTGCTAGAAAAGGATGCAAAGTTTGTTTTCAATGAAGAGTGCATGAAAGCTTCTGAACTTCTAAAGTATAAATTGACAAACACTCCCATCATTACCTCACCCAATTGGAGCTTGCCATTTGAGCTCATGTGCGATGTTAGTGACGTTGTGGTAGGAGCGATTTTGGGGCAACGGATCAACAAGATATGTCATCCGGTTTATTATGCAAGCAAAATGATGAATGATGCCCAAGTCAATTATACGGTGACGGAGAAAGAGTTGCTAGCCATTGTGTTCATCATGGAGAAGTTCAGGCCATATCTCATGGGTGCCAAAGTAATTGTTCACATGGATCACGCGACACTCTGTTACTTGATGACCAAAAATGACTCAAAAGCTAGGTTGATGAGATGGGTTCTTCTACTTCAAGAATTTGACCTCGACATCATTGATAGAAAAGGAAGTGAGAACCAAGTGGGTGACCACTTGTCCCGTTTAGAAGAGGAGGGGAGGCCCTATGATGGCCTCGAAATTAATGATTCGTTCCCGGATGAACAACTCCTCTCAATTTCTTTGAATGGTATGCCTTGGTTCGCGGATGTTGCTAATTTTATTGTGACCGGCATTGTCCCGAGTGAGCTATCTTCTAATCAAAGGAAGAAATTCAAACATGACAACTTGGATTATTATTGGGATGAGCCCTATTTGTTCCAGATTTTCAATGATGGTGTGATCTGTAGATGTGTCCCGGAAGAGGAGCAAACGAGTATTCTTGATGCTTGTCATTCCTCGCCCAACGGTGGTCATCATGGTGGGGCGAGAACTGCTTCCAAGGTTCTTAGCTGTGGATTTTATTGGCCAAACTTGTATAAAGATGAAAGAGAGCTTGTTAAGAGGTGTGATGAATTCTAGAGAGCTGGGGGAATCTCCAAGAAGGATGAAATTCCTCTCACCACCATTCTTGAAATTGACATTTTTGACGTGTGGGGTGTAGACTTCATGGGGCCTTTCGTGAGTTCGTGGGGTAACACTTACATTATGGTTGATATTGATTATGTGTACAAGTGGGTTGAAGCGGTGGCTCTGCCCAACAATGAAGCAAGGAGTGTGGTGGCATTCTTAAAGAAAAACATCTTCACAAGGTTTGGCACTCCTCGGGATATCATCAGTGATAGGGGTTCTCATTTCTGCAATAAGGCTTTCGAGTCTTTAGTTTCCAAGTATGGTGTCAAACATAAGGTGTCAACCCCTTATCATCCCCAGACTAGTGGACAAGTTGAGGTCTCCAATATGGAGATAAAGAGCATATTATCAAAAACTGTCAAGGCAAGTAGAACGGATTGGTCAAGGAAACTTGATGATGTTTTGTCGGCTTGTAGGACTGCGTACAAGACTCCAATAGGTATGTCTTTGTACCAGTTGGTATTTGGGAAAGCGTGCCATTTTCCGGTTGAATTGGATCATAAAGCCATGTGGGCGCTAAAGAGGTTAAGTCTTGAGTAGGATGTCGCAGCCAATCTCCGGGTGGAGTAACTCAACGAACTAGATGAGTTCCGGTTTCATGCCTATTCCAGCTCGTCCTTGTATAAGGAAAAGATGGAGTACTTGCACGACAAATATTTCGAGAACAAGGAACTCAAGGAGGGTGATTTGGTTCTTCTCTTCAACTCCCGGTTATGACTGTTTCCGGGAAAGCTCAAGTCAAAATAGAGTGGCCCTTTTGAGGTGGTGCACGTGATTCCGTTTGGTGCTCTTGATTTGAAAAAAAAAAGTGGTGAAATCTTCAGAGTTAATGGGCACCGAGTGAAGTATTACCTCGAAAAGTTTGATGATAGCCACGTGGTGGCCTTTATCAATTTCCAATGATGATGGTAACCTGCATCGTTCTGCGATGTTAAATCAGGCTCTTCTTGGGAGGCAACCCATTTGTTTTTCTTTCTTTTTGATTTTCTACTTAGATTAGACTTTATTTTTAACTAACTGGTTGTGAGCTTTGTGTAGGAATTGTTTGTGCAATGCAGAACTGTTGCTGGAAAAATTTGCCTAAGTGTGGATAATTACGCTGACTGCGCTCAAAATTACGCGGTCAGCGTTAGCTTTTTGCGGCGGCGCTATTGGTCAGTAGACGCGGACTTGGAAAGTCCAGAATAGCAACTCCCTGAAGTTGTTTTCACGTCCACGGTTGTTATTTTGCGGTCCACGTTGATCTTCCGCGTCCGCACCCTTTTCTTTCTCCCTCCGCGGATTTGTTTCTGCAACACCCATTCAAAAAGGTAAAAGCGCGGACCGCGGTGGAATTCTGCGACTGCGCTCAGGTAAGTCAGTGGGACTGTTGTGTGGTGTATAAATAGAAGGTCCTAAATCCTTTTACACTTTTCGAACTCTCATCTCTCTCAGAAATAGACCACTGTTCACCTTCTTCTTCTTTGCACTTCAATCTCTTCTCATTAATCAAGAAGTAGTTTTCTTCCACAAATCACACAACTGGTATGCTCGCATCTTTGTATTAATTTTATTTCTTTTATTTCTTTTTTTTTAGTTCTACTTTTCTTTCTAGCTGGGGTTAATACATTCCAAAAAAAAATAAAAAATAAAAAATGATGCTTAATTGATGTTAAAAATTGATGTGGGTACTGTTTAATACTTAATGGGGGGGGGGTTGAGTTATTCACTATGATTAATAATTGAACAAATTTTTGCACTTAGTTAAAACCCAAAGTTTAAAATTAGTCACTAGTAGCAGTTGGGGTTGAATTTCCCGGACTGCGGTCGAAATTACGCGGTCCGTGTTCATGCTTTTGGGAGGTCTATATATGCCTTTATTTCCGCAGACGCGGAGATTTTTTCGCGGTCAGCGGTCGACTTTAGGCTGCCGCAACCATAATTTCGCGGACCGTGTGGCTGAGTTTCATAGAATTAACAATTTGGGTCCACGAACACGTTCATCTTTATGCGGTCAACATTTGATATTTTGTGGTTGCGCACATTTTTACGCGGTAAGCGGATATCTGTGTTCAGAGAGTGGGTAGTCTAACCCCACCCTTTTGCGACCGCGTTCTTTTTACGCGGACCACGATGGCCATTCTATGGTCGCGCCCCTTTTTACGCTTTCAATGGAACCCATTCTTTGTGAAACACTGTGAATATTTCATCTACTTTCTTGTGATGATTCATTGAACAACAATATTAATAAGCTATCACTGATTGTGTATGCAGATAATGGTTCGATCTCGCGGCGGAGCTGAAAAATCACAACGGAGGGGAGAATTCTCCCGCTGCTGGGGCAGAGGGAAACAAACTGCACCCTTAGCTCTCTAAAGGATGATTGGCAAGAAACAAACCCTTCGGAGACCCACTCCCAACAATTCTGATACTAGTGAATATGTCCCATCCCGGGATATTTATGAGGGGGAAGCTGCCCAAATTCACCAAAAGGTTAAATCTTAGCCCTACCACCTCGTCAATGAATCTACCTCTTCTAGGTCGCCTGATGGCTCAGAAGGAGGTAGTGAGACTTCGACACCACTTTCCCCATCTGCTACAACTCCGGCCTCCACAACGGCCCCAATTAATATTGATGAAGAAGAGGACGCCCCGGATGATGGGAGAGGTGGTGATACCAGGGTTGGAGGTTTGGTGAGATCAAGAAATCTCTCAGTGTGGCAAGACAGATTCGTTAGTGAGAAAGCCTACCACAAATTTCGGGAATGGTGGCCTCAAAGGTCACTCACGCTCGAGAGGGATTTCATTGAGAGAGATCTTCTACCCCACAATCCCAATGTTAAGAGGCAATTCAATGAAAGAATGGGGTGGAAGTTCTTCACTAGCAAGCTACCGGAGTCTAATGAGTACTTGGTCAAGGGATCCTATGCTAATGTCGCCCACATAAAAAAAAGCAAATATTTGACCAAGGTACGGAACCAGAAGATCAAATTTGATGGCAAGGCACTGAATGACTATGATGGGTTTGATGATGTGGAAAAATCCCTCTACTTAGAGAAGGTAGCATTGGATGAGTTAGACCGTCTATGGCTTGCACATGTGATAGCCATCCCCGGGACAACACCGGCTTGGCTCACACCTGGGGTTCTAATTCATAGAAACACTCTAAGCTTTGAAGTGAAAGGCTGGTCCACCTTCGTGTGCAGTTGGATAGACCCATCTCAGCATGACAGTGTTATACCAGTCTCCGGGCAATTATTATGGCTTCTATCATGGCGGGGTACTCGATAAATGTGGGGAACATTGTGTCCAGAACTATTACCAAAGCTATCGAGAAGGACAATAGATCATACCCCTACCCAAACGTCCTCACCATGTATTTAGAAGACCGAGATGTATAAGGGAGGGATTTTGACACAAAGGTCAAGACAAAAAGGGTCTTCTCTTGGTATAGCCTTCAGGGACCAGACAACCCCAAGTTCAAAGGCAAAGCCACTACCTCCACTGTCCAGTCTGAAGAGCCAAGGGTAGTGGCCTCTAGGTCCGAGCCTTCCATAGCCGAAGGTTCATCTGCTGCTATGCCACCTCCGTCCTCAAGTCCATCAGTATCTATCCCACTCTCTATTCCTTCTTCCGTAGCTTACCCTCAGACTACACTGCGGGTCAACCAAACCTGTCCAACATCAACAACTGGATGCAGGTAGCTACCTCAAAGCTATCTGCCCTATCCAGTGCAGTCGCAGCACAGGTTCCTCCAGCACATCTTCAGATGCCTCCGTCAGTGGAGGATTCATTGAAGCAGATCCTTGACAACCAGAAGAAAATTCTGGAGGCTTTAGATACTCATGAGAAGGTGATCAAGGAGCTGGATAAAAAAGTCAAGAAGAGTCAAGAGCATTTGAAGAAGGAGGTGGAGAAGCTTACTTCCACTGGTGATATTCCGCTAGATCTCCTTATGGTGGAGACTTCCCCTGCAGCACATACAACAAAACCATCAGAGCAAGAGGCTGAAAGAGAGCCGGTGAGAATATTTGTGGTACCCTAGACCGATGACTTGGAGATTCAGTTGGAGGATCCTGAGGGTGGTGATGGGTCTACACAGCCAGAGGACCCCACCAGTACACATGATGCCATGCTGACAAGGACCTCATAGGGAGTTTTCTTTACTCTCTATCCCTCCCCTAACTTTATTTTTTCTTTTAGCATTGAGGACAATGCTAATTTCTATTTGGGGGGGGGAGGGGGGGTGGTGGTCTTATTTTGATTGATTTGATGACTTTGATGATTGGCTTGTAATAATTCTGATACTATTTTTCGTTATTTTCATTTTTGTTATTTTTCACTTTTGGTATGTATATAAATTCACCATTCCATGTATATATTCATCCCCATTTTTTGTATATTCGTTTCACTCCCTTATTGTATATATTCATTTACTTTCCATAGTTTACTTTACGACTTCTTTTGTAATTTTCCTTAATAGCTTAGCTTCTTATTCCTTTAGTAGCTTCTTTTTGAGTTTTTAGCTTCTTTTTATACTTTTGCGTGATCAATAAGCCTTTGATTTTCTTAATTCCACGATTCTTTCCAAAGGTAGAAGTTGTGTGAACTGGGTGGCTCTTCCCAACGATAGATGACGTGACAAACTTCTTAAGGGATTGAGTCTATTTTTCTTTTTGTTTTGATATATAGTAGTAATGAATAAAAGTGTCTCAAGTAGGCTTCACTTGTCACTAACACATTCACCTTCGACGTCATGGTTAGAAACAAGTTGGTTGACGAGATTAGCTCTAGTTGTGACCTTTAGACTCTTGAGTTGACTAAAACTATCATCAAGTGGATTATGTGATCCATCTGTGATCTTCAATCTTAGCTAGGGTTGTTGAGGGTCCTCAACTCTATTCTCTTTAACAATCCGGTATCTTGAGAGGTGAGGTATGGAATTGCAAGTCCAAGTCCCATGCCAACAAGTCTAGAACTTGCCCTGAATGTTTGTCTAAGCGAAATTCTAAGTGTAGCTCGACTTGACAAGTGATTATAGGATCTCCTTGGTCCCATTTTGAACTTTGAAAACTTACATAGCCTACCAATATGATATCCCTAGTCAACCCCTTTGAGCCTAAGTCTTTTTCATTCAATAACCAAATTACAAGTCTTTATCCGTTTTACAGTGACCATCTTTTGGCACCCAATATTTACATAGCATTCGAACAATAGGAAAAAATCATAAGTTTGGGGAGAGACGAGGAAGTTCAAGTGATAAAAGGTTCAAAGAACAAATAAAGAATTGATGAGAAGGAGAGGCAAGGAAAAGGATGAAAAGATAAAAAGAAAGATGTAAAAAAAGAAAGAAAAGTTTGAAGGGATTCAGAAAAAGAAAAAGAAAAATGTTGAAAGGAATGGAATAATGAGAAAAGGAGAAAATGATTGACATGGGTAAGAAAGAGTGACGATGTGTCTCTCTAGTTCCCCTAAGGAAGAAAACTATGACTCAAAGAGTCATAAAGATATGAGCCGAAATGAAAAAATGGAGTGCTTAAGGAAAGATGAACCCATCATAGTTCGTTATATCCTACCTTGATCCAAAAAGCCTTCATTACATCCCGCTAAATCCCTATAGGATTTCAAGTTGAGTGAGCTTACATTAGTGGTGATTTACATGAGGGTCAAGCTTATGGTACTTAGAGCCAGACTTGTGACATTCTTTTGAGAGTGATGGGTGCACTTCTTTACAATCCCTGTTTTGAGTGTCAAATTCTATAAGGTGAGATTAGCTCATGGAGAGCAGAGGAGGAGGAGTCTGGGATCCGCAATAACCAACGTGAGAGAGCGAGCTTTGATGAAATGACTCAACTCTTGATGCTCTTGCGTCACACTCGAACTATGGAACTCAAAAGGCCATAACATGATATTGTTGATAATGCATTTGTGTTGAGGGTAATTGTTAGTCCCAATTGATGCTTGATGAAGTCACCTTAGAACAACTGGAATTTTCCTTTCTTTTTCTTGTGGAGGTGGGAATTGCCTTGTTTTCCTGAGGAAAAGCAAAAGATTAAGTTTGGGGGAGTTGATAACTAGGGATTTTAACCTATTATTTTCTCTCTTTTGCTTAGGTTTTGGGTCAAAAATGCGTAAAGGTATTCCCGAAAACAAACTTAATGTGCTTGCTTGCAGGGTTTGGTCAAAATGAGGCAAAGAAGCCAAAATAAACTCATAAAGGAGTCAAACTTGCACAAATCAAAGCTGGGAACTGAGCGCTGAGATCAGTAGAAATACACGGCCGCGTAAGGACCACTGCTGAGGCGGCCACAAATACGTGGTCCGCGAAAGTGAGGTTTAGAGAGGCTGTTTTGGGGCACAAGATTGATCGCTGACCGCGATGGAAAAGCACGGCCGTGAAATTTTTGGCGCGTCCACGATGGTATTTTTGCTGAGAGCGGAGTTCGAGTTTCAGAGACTTCACAGTTTGGGCTCAAATGAAGAACGTGACCCACGTCTAAATTACGCGGCCCCGAAGGGAATTTATCTGAGAGCGCATATTGAGGTTCAGAGACCCTGAAAGTCATGATTAGCAGAAGAACACGGTCCGTGTCCAAATTACGCGGCCGCGATGAAAGCACATGAGGACGCGGGTGAAATTACGCGGTCTAGGAAACTTAGGCCAATCCAAGCCCAGTATTGAAGCAACGCGGACCGCGCTCATTATTACGCGGACACGATCAGATTTACGCGTCCGCGAATTCTCCGTAGGGGCATTTTGTCCAGAATTTTTAGCTGTGTATAAATAGACCCTTTTGACATCTTTAGGTTAAGTATTGTTTGAAGGAGCACGTGAACAACTGGTTTTTACCCTTTTGAGTAATTTTATATTAGATTTATCTTCAATCTTTAGATTTTCATCTTGCAATTGAATATTAGTGCTTATATTTCATCTTTACCTTTGATTTTTGCTATTATCATGAGTAGATAGACCCATAGCTAGGGTTGTGACCCAACCCTAGTGTGGGTATTTAATGGGTCTTGAATTTTAGGGCTTAATTGTTTATGGGTTAGTAATATTTAGCTTAATACATGCTTTAATTGTAGCATTAGTGATTGCAAACACCGATTCATGCCTTTGTGACTTATGTTCTTCTTGAGAAAGAGGGACTAAGTCTAGAAAAAGTAGGCTAAAAATTGGGGTGAATTCAAGAGATTGATAGCCACAATTAAAGTGTTAAACGTAGAGATAGTAATACCCGGCTTGATCCAATTTCACTTGCATTGCATTAGCACCCATTTGGGCATGAGAAAGCTAAATCGGGCAAAGTCACTCAAACTACTGAGAGGTATAGAGTGAGCACTTTTGTGTGATGATATATCACGACCCCAATCATAACAAAGTTGTCCTGAATTTTTGATACCCATTAGATACTCACCTAGGTGGAAGTCACTTACCTAGTGACTTTTAATTCCTGAAAACTTTGACAAGAATATTGTACTTAGATTACTCTTAGCATTAAATAGTATAAAATTAGAATAGAATCAATCACAACAATGTTTAGAAGTGAAATTAGAAACAACACCCACATCTAGATTATATAGATACCCAATTCCAAACCAAATTAACTCCCTGTGGAGATCGATTCCGGCCTCATCGGGTAAAACTGCATCGACCACTCCTCGCTACTGTATAGTTGTGTATGGTTGGAACCGATCGTACATATTCATATGTGTCCTCTTATTTTGCTCCATATTTAGGTGTATCTCGGGATTCTTTGAGTCCCCCTATTGTGGACCGCGTGTATCTATCGTACTTGATTGCTCTTAGTGGTTTGAGACCAGAGCCGATTTATTATTTCTCAGCATGGTAGATTTTGATGTTATCTTGGGCATGGACTAGTTGTTGTCCCACTATGCTATTCTTTATTGTTACGCTAAGATCGTGACGTTCGCTATGCCAGGCTTACCGCGATTAGAGTTGAGGGGTACCTTAGAGTATACACTCCACAGAGTTATTTTATTTCTTAAGGCTCAACAAATTGTTGAGATTGGGTGTGACGCGTATCTAGCTTATGTGAGAGATGTCAATATTTATTCCCCTATACTTGAGTCAGTTCTACTAGTGAGGGATTTCTCAGATGTGTTTCCAGCTATTCTTCCGGGCATGCTGCGCGATAGAGATATTGATTTTGGAATTTATTTTTTGCCAGGAACTCAGCCCACCTCTATTCCTCCATAAAATATGGCTCCTCCCGAGTTGAAGGAGTTGAAGGAGCAGTTGTAGGAGTTTCTTGATAAGGGCTTCATTCGGCCCAGTGTGTCACCTTGGGGTGCTCCTGTCTTGTTTGTGAAGAAAAAGGACGGTTTTACACGTATATGTATCGATTATTGCCAGCAGAACAAGGTTACAGTGAAGAACAAGTATCCACTACCTTACATTGATGACTTATTTGATCAGTTACAACGTTCCAGGGTGTTTTCCAAGATTGACTTACGTTCAGGCTATCATCATTTAAAGATTCAGGAGCCAGATATCCCGAAGAATGCTTTCAGGACAATATATGGTCACTATGAGTTTCTTGTCATTTGATGCACAGTGTGTTCCGACCTTATATTGACTCCTTCGTTATTGTGTTCATTGAAGACATTTTGGTGTACTCTCGGACTCGGGAGGATCATGACCATCACCTGAGAACTGTGCTCCAGACTTTGAGAGAGAAGAGGTTGTAAGCAAAATTTTCTAAGTGTGAGTTCTGGCTAGACTCAGTGGTATTCTTGGTTCATGTGATATCGAGTGATGGGGTCAAGGTAGATCCGAAGAAGGTTGAAGCGGTGAAGAATTGGCCTAGACCGTCATCAGCTACAGAGAATCGTAGTTTTCTGGGTTTGGCGGGGTATTACCGTCATTTTGTAGAGGGATTCTCATCTATTGCAGCACCTATGACTAGGCTAACCCAGATAGGTGTTCCGTTAAGGTGGACAGAGGAGTGTGAGGAGAGCTTTCAGAAGCTTAAGATATCTTTGACTAAAACCCTAGTATTGGTATTGCATACAGGTTCGGGGTTTTACTACTGTATATTGTGATTTGCCGCGGATTGGGCTTGGCGCGGTGTTGATAAAGGACGGTAGGGTGATTTCCTACACATCCGGAAAATTGAAGGTGCATGAGAAGAACTGTCATGTCCACGATCTTGAGTTAGCAACTATTTTTCACGCCCTGAAGATTTGGCAGCACTATATGTACCGATATGTACGCCCTGAAGATCATCTGTTCAAGAAAAAGGATCTTAACTTGCATCAGTGCAGGTGGTTAGAGCTACTTAAGGACTATGATATCACTATTTTGTACCACCCGGGAAAGGCCAATATGGTGGCCGATTCTTTGAGTCGCCGGGCGGAGAGTTTGGGGAGTTTAGCATATCTTCCAGCAGTAGAGAGACCCTTAGCATTGGATGTTCAGGCCTTAGCCAGCCAGTTTTTGATATTGGATATGTCTGAGCCAAGTCGAGTGTTGGCTTGTATGGTCTCTCGATCTTCTTTCTATGATCGTATCAAGGAGCGTCAATATAATAACGCCCACCTGCTTGTCCTTAAGGACACGGTATAGCACAGTGATGCTAATAGGGTTACTATTGGGGATGATGGCGTATTGAGGATGCAGGGCAGGCTATGTGTGCCCAATGTTGATGATTGCGTGAGTTGATTCTTTAAGAGGCTCATAGATCACGGTACTATATTCATCCGGGTGCCGCGAATATGTATCAAGACTTGAGGCAACATTACTGGTGGAGGAGGATGAAGAAGGACATGTTGAAGTATGTTGCTCGATGCCTAAATTTCCAGAAGGTGAAGTATGAGCATCAGCGGCCGGGTGTGTTGCTTCAGAAGTTGGAGATTCCGGAGTGGAAATGGGAGCGGATCACTGTGGATTTTGTTGAGTGACTCCCACGAACTCAGCAGAGGTTGGATGTTGTTTGGGTGATTGTGGATAGGCTAACCAAGTCAGCTCATTTCATTCCAGTGATGACTACATATTCTTCTGAGCAACCGGCTAAAATCTACATCAGTGAGATCTTCAAGTTTCATGGCGTACCGATATCTATTATCTCTGACCTGGGTACGCAGTTTACATCACGGTTCTAGAGAGTCGTACAACAGGAGTTGGGCACTAGAGTGGAGCTGAGCACAATATTTCACCCTCAGACAGATGGCAGCCGAGCGCACTATTCAGATACTAGAGGATATGCTCCATGCATGTGTGATGGAGTTTGGAGGGTCATGGGACGAAGTCTTTCCACTTGCGGAGTTTGCCTAAAATAACAGTTATCAGTCCAACATTGATATGGCACTGTATGAGGCTCTGTATGATAGGTGGTGTTGGTCCCCAGTGGGTTGGTTCGAGCTGGGCGAGGCCCGATTATTGGGTACTACAGACTTGGTCCCGGATGCCCTAGATAAGGTGAAGGTGATTCAGGATCGACTTTGCACAGCCCAGTCTAGACAGAATAGTTATGGAGACCGGACGTTTTGCGATGAAGCATTCATGGTTGGAGAGCATATCCCTTATGAAGGGCGTTATGAGATTCAGGAAGAAGGGAAAGCTGAGCCCAAGGTACATTGGTCCTTTTGAGGTGTTGTGGAATGATGGGGAGGTTTCTTATGAGAATTCTTTATCTCCCAGCCTAGTAGGGGTTCATCCGGTATTCCATATTTATGCTCCGAAAGTATCACGGTGATCCGGCTCATGTATTGGATTTCAGCTCAGTCCAGTTGGAAAAGGATCTATCTTGTGTCAGTTGGTCGAGCAGGCGAATTGGGAGACCAAGAAGGATATGCATAACCATTATCCTCATCTTTTCATAGCTTCAGGTATGTCTCTATACTTGTTCGAGGACGAATGATTGTTTTAAAAAGGGGAGGATGTGACTACCCAACCGGTCATCTTGAGAGTTATAGCCCCGATCCCCTATTAACTGTTTTCCCTGTATCTATTTTGCTATTGTGACTTGCCGCGAAGTTTCATTTTGGTTTTTGGAGTGTTTTAGGACACTTAGTCACTAAAATGAGAGCTTAAGCCTTAGGATTGGGACTGCAGTCAGAACTATATGAAGACAACTCGAGAATGGAGTTATGTCGGTTCCGTTAGCTCCGTTAGGTGATTTTGGACTTAGGGATGTGTACAGACTGTTTTTCGGAGGTCTGTAACTCATTTACGCTTGAAATGGCGAAAGTCGATGTTTTGGAGATTTTGGTCGGCAGTGGAATTTTTGATAACGGGATCAGATTTTGATTCCGGAAGTTGGAATAGGTCCAAAGGATTGAATGTGTCTTGTGTGCCAAATTTGGGGTCAATCGGACGTGGTTTGATAGGTTTCGGCATCGGTTGTCGAATTTGGAAATTTCAAGTTCTTTAAGTTTGAATCGGAGGATGATTCGTGATTTTAGCGTTGTTTGAGGTGGTTTGAGGGCTCGACTAAGTTCGTATGGTATTTTAGGATTGGTTGGTATGTTTGGTTGAGGTCCCGGGGATCTCGGGTGTGTTTCAAAGGCTTAACAGATGGAAAACTGGACTTGTGCATATTCTGAAGTTGCTGGTTTTATGGTGTTTTACACCTGCAGTTGGAAGTCCGTAGGTGACGCCCCGTAGAAGAGAGGACGAGGTCGCAGGTGTGAATTTAGTCATAAGAGCTTGTGAGTACAGATGTGAGATTAGGGCCGCATCTGCGCAGCTGTAGATGCGGTGTGGTGGTCACAGAAGCAGATTTGGGGAGGAAGCCAAGTTTCCGCAGAAGCGAACGGATGAGCAGAGGTGCGCATCTGCACGTGCAGATGGCTATGTGCAGATTCGAGTCTGAGAATTTAATGAAATTCTACAGGTGCGGATTTTTAGTCGCAAAAGAGGTACCGCAGATGCAGGTAATTGACCGCATGTGCTGTTTGACTAGCAGAAAAAGACCCTAGTGCGAGGGTTGAGTTCATTCTTCATTTTTGGACTTGAGTGCTTGGAAATTGGATATTCTTCGAGGAATTTTCAGAGGGAGCTTTGGGGTAATGATTCCTAACTCGATTTTGGTTGTATTTCATTAATCTATAGTTGTTTTCTTCATTTAATCTAGGAAATTGGGTGAGAAAGTTGGGAAAATGGGGGAAAAGTTCTTCAACCTGAATTGCTGAGTTTTGACTGGGATTTAGACATCAAATTAGGATAAATTTGGTACGACTGAACTCATGAGTGAATGGGTGTTCATATTTTTTTGACTTTTACCCGATTTTTCGAGACGTAGGCCAGGGGAGGTTTTTTGGGGTGAATTTCCAGTTTCTTACTTTTTCTTTGATTTCACTGGCTAGATTAGTTCCTTGTAGTTGTATTTATGTTAAGTAATTGATTTTGGCTAGATTTGGGCCATTCAGAGTCGGATTTTCGTGGAAATAGCGTTGTTTTGGATTAAGTTGAGCTTGGTTCGAGGTAAGTGGCTTGCCTAACCTTTTGTGGGAAAACTCCCCTTAGGATTTGGTACTGTTTTGATATGTGAGCACCGTGTACGTGAGGTGACGAGTACATACACGAGCTAATTGTTGTAAAAAACCCGATTTCTACTAAGTAATGCCCTATTTTCCTTCTTATTTGAATCTTATCACCATGTGTAGTATCCTGTTAGACTAAAATAGCATGCCTACTTGCCTTAACTATTTATCTGAACTACGTGCAACGTGTTTTGTGAATTTACCTGTTATTCTTAGCTGGTACTTAGGTTGAACTGTAGGATTTCATGTTTTAACTATTGAATTCAATTTTTTAGGCTGCATATTTACTTTGGGACTAGGGAACGGTATTCTGGGAGATCCCCCTGCTCTGCATATTTACTTTGGGACTATGGAACGGTATTTCAGGAGATCCCCCTGTCTTGCATATTTACTTTGGGACTACATAACGGTATTCTGGGAGATCCCCCTGTCTTACATATTTACTTTGGGACTACGGAACGGTATTTCGGGAGATCCCCTTGCATATTTACCTTTGGTACTACGAAACGGTATTCCGAGGGATCTGAGCTGTTGCCTTCTATGATTTCTTTCTTATTAAATTTCAGTCTTTAATTTACTGTAGTATTTCATGCTGCCTTGCTTTACTATATAAATATACCAGTAGGGCCCTAACCTGACCTCGTCACTACTCGATCGTGGTTAGGCTTGACACTTACTCGGTACCATTATGGTGTACTCACGCCATTTCCTGCACATATTTTTCATGTGCAGATCCAGGGTCTTCTCATCAGCCTCGTTCATTGTTGCAATGGCTACTACCGGAGACTTCAAGGTACATCTGCATGCAACCGCAGATCCTCTGATTCCCCCCTCTATCCCCCTATGTTCATTTTCCCTCTTTACTATAAGGTGTGCTGTATAGAACAGTTAGGACTCGTAGAAGCTTGTGACTTAGGGTCTTTTGGATCTTGGGAGTATTGTGTACAATTTGGGAGTTTTTTATTGTATCTGCCGAGCGACATCTTAAATTTTCTTATTAACATTACCTATTACTGTTAGTCGTTAAATTTGCACGCTTTCATTTTTGTTTCCGCAAAATGTTAGGCTTACCTAGTCATAGAGACTAAGTGTCACGACCCAAACCTATGGGCCGCAACGGGTACTCACTACCTTACTCAACCGAGTACCAACACACATATCTTACTTATCACATCATCATAGATACGGGCCTATAAAGCCAATGTGATCCATTACATACTTAAAATATAGGCCGACAAGTCCATACAAGTATCTGTATATATGACATCTGTCTACAAGCCTCTAAGAGCACATACTTATCATAAAGGTTGGGACAGGGACCCGCCATATCAAACAATACACATCTAAATCATACTGGCCAAACAAGCAACTTCGGAGCAAATAGAGCGCACCAACATCTTCTGCTGAACTGATATCCTACTTGGAGGACTCTCGACCTGTCTATCGAGAACTGTGGGCATGAAACGCAGCATCCCCAAGAAAAATGGACGTCAGTACAGATAATGTACCGAGTATGTAAGAAATAAAAATCAGTAAATAATAGACATGAGAGAAGCATGGAGTAAAAGACTCAACATGTAAGTCTACATAGCTCTTGTGAACCATTTAACATTTATAATGTCATGCATATGCGTATAAATGTCATATGATGCGTGGGTATATGCGTACATTACATCATCAAGCCTCTGAGGGCATCCCATCATATCATTTCGGCCACTGTGATCAAATCATCAACGTATACCAGCTGATCAGGTGGTGGTGCGTATATAACATCGTAACCTTTTCCCATATCCCATATACATATATATGTACGTATATAAGCATATATAGTGTCGTCTGGTCATGTGTTAATATGTATGTATAAATGAATGTAATGCATGAGAAGTATGTCAATAAAATATCTCAGAACGTCATAAGACCATTATACCTCTGATTAATATCATGGAATAAAATTTATCGACTTACATATTTTCTAAGACCCATGAACAGACGATATAATAGTAAGACATATGAGAATTCAAGAACATAGGCACCTCTAATACTTCTACGAATAGAGTCATTTATGGAAGGTGTGCATTAACTCATTTCGTTTGTATCGTATGGATCATGCCAAAAGGAAAGAAGGGATAGCCTTAACATACTTGGACCGATTCTCTTGACAATTCCTCTAACACATGTCTTTTGCGACAAAACACGTAACGATGGATCGAGGTAGGGGAAAATCCGTATGATATTCTTTGAGAAAGATTGCACCGTACTCCGCTTAGAATCGAAATATCCCATTGCTGTTACGCAGCATAATTTCGGATAAAACAATCTGCTGAAGCAAAATCACGTCAATCTATCTCACTTTGTAAAAGATTTGTATGAAATCTTGTTTGAGAATTTCACCCGTTTCTTAGCAACATAAATGTATCAATTACAAGATATATGAAAGTCTCTTACATTAAAGATTTGTGGGCCCCACTTTTGGGGTTTACTTAATCCAAAATTTCCCTACATATGCCACCTATCTATCAAGACCAAGGAGTCACAATGGCTTAAGGCCTTGCTGCCACGTTCTTGGCTTAATAAGCTTATCGAATAATTTAATTAAGCTTATGCACAATTTCCTTAATTAACTTTTTAATCTCCCACTAACCAATAATTAATCAATTATCCACATAATTAAGAATTATCTCAAATTACTTAAAATACCACGCACTTTTAATAGACTTTATACATTTTTACTATCATGGTCATGTTGTACCTTGTATGACACTAGTCCATAAAATAACGGGTAGTTTAGCTCGGCCCGTATTTTATCCCAAAATGTCAAACTTCGACAAATCTCATTTTCTTTGTTTTGCTTATCCTTTCTCCTTCACGGATTTACTCATCATGTGTTTGAAATAGAATAATGCTTATAATCTCAAAATAACCTCGTTCCCGAACTTACGTCGATTAACTTACGACGAAACTTTAACGTACGAAAATGCGGAACGTAACATCTCAATTTCGAAGCTCCCATCAATTTACTTATGTCATACTTTCACGTACGAAAATATGGGGTGTAACATCATTCCCTCCTTTGGAAAATTCATCCTCGAATGTTGACCAATGCACTTATTATATTCATAACCTATGTCTTCCGAATACTTTAGTACTTTCCTTGCCACTAGGGCTTAACGTTGCATTGTGGAGCATTTGAAGTGATTTTCCTGATCCACCTGGGGCGATACGATACTATATTTCCGTAATTGTATTTCATAGTATATCAATGTGATTTATCTTACGCGGGTATTTTAATCCTGTATAATTCATGAAATCATTACTTAATCGAAGGCCCAAACGTCATCCTTCATCTATCACAATTATACCCTTATTCTATTACCAGGGCAACATTCATCTCTTTTAAATTCTTCTAGTCTTAGACTCCTTTGAGTTTATTCTGGCTATACTGAGCTTTCTATAACTTAGAGAAGTCATCAGCTCTCTTGATTTCGTGGGCTTAATCCCAAGGATTTATCTATTCTGGTCCTTCTCACTCGACTTTTCTTGTCCTTACTCTTATCTTCCTAAAACCTTGTTATGACCTACACATATCTATTTATATTATTCGCAATCTTCTTTCAACTTGCATGCACCATAGATTTCCTTCTGTCATTCTGGGACATCAAGCGAGACATCACATCGTCTCTACATCACATCGTCTCTAACTCTTTTCTTACTCTCTTAATCAGTCTTCTCGATACCTAGAAACCATAAGCTAGAAGACATGCCACTGCGACGCCGCAATCATACCTGGATACTGAATCACTTCTATCTGAAATATGGACTGTTCACAACCTTTTGCATTTGAGTATCTCGTACGTTTTTCACCTTTACGTTACTTACCTTAAAATATCACATCATAACTCCTATCTCTTTCATGACCTCCCTTCCACATAGGTATAGTTCACATCCACAACTTAAAGCTCTATTATAATGTAACAAACTGACTTGTCGTTCTAAGAATTTACACACGTCCATCGACTTAAGGTCCTGAAAAAATTTGTAATATGTATTATGACTTGCGTCTACGGTCGAGTTTGGTTTTTGGAAGATTCAAAATTTAATTTAAAGAACAATTCTCATTTTTAAAGCTTAAATGAAAATAGTTGATCAGAGTTTGACTTTTGAGCAAATGCCTCTAGAATGGAATTTTGGTGATTCCAATAGCTTCGTATGGTGATTTCGGACTTAGGCGTATGCTCGGAGTTGGATTTGGAAGTCCGTAGGACCATTCGACGCATTTTGGCAAAAGTTAGAAAATAGAAGATTTTTGAAAAGTCTAACCGGGAGTTGACTTTATTGATATCAGGGTCAAAATTTGATTCTAGAAATTGTATCAGCTCCATTATGTCACTTAAGACTCGCGTGCAAAATTTGAAGCCATTCCGGATTCATTTGATACGCTTCGGCCCAAATTATAGAATTTGGAAAATTCATAAACTCATAAGTCGATTCGTGGTGCGATTCGTAGTTTTGATGTTATTTGAGGACTCGAGCAGGTCCGTGTTATTTTACGAGACTTATTGGTATTTTCAGACAAGGTCTCGAGTGGCTCGGATGAATGTCGGATGGGGTTCGGATCATTTGACGCATTGTTGAAGCTGCTGGAATTTCAGCGGAGGCTGTTTTTGGCAGCAACTGGTACAATCGCGGAGCTGACTTTGGAAGTATATATCTCGCAATCTATAAGAAACCTGGAAATTATCATAAATGAAAGTTTCAGCCCTTTGATTTTTGTTTCCATAAAGTTAAACCTTTCATCATTTGGACATTTGTACAAAAAGTTACGATCTATTGAATTAAAGCTCGTAAAGCAGTATTACACTCGCCAGAAATTTCTAATGCATGAAGTCAAATTTGGAAGCTTATATCTCAAAATCTATAACGAATCTGAATATTATAAAAACACGGACTTTTTAGCCCTTGGTTTCTTTTTTCCATAACATTAAACCATTCATCATTTAAACATTTGTACAAAAAGTTATGATAAATTTATTGAAGGTTGGTAATGCTATTTTTCTGAGCTGAGGAAAATCGCAAATGTCAAATGCGACTTGCCTGGACAGATTCTTAATACGAGGGTTTCGGTCATTTTAACATATTTGGAGCTATGAAGTTAGGGTTGAAGCGATTTTTGAGAAGATTTCACCATACGGATTGGGGTAAATGTTCTATACCCAAAACTTATTATACTTCATGATTCTATGGTTGTTTTCATCAATTATTAGTGAATCAAATGGAAGAAATTGATGGAATTTGTAAAACTTTTCAAAAATGAAAATTTAAAATTTGGAGGTCGATTTATTATCGGAATTTGATAAAATTGTTATTGTTGAACTCGTATCAAAATGAGTGTTCGGATTTTTTTAAAATTTGTCGGGTTCCGAGATGTGGTCCCGAGGGTCGGATTATTGGTCGACTTTTGGATTTTGTTAAAGATTTAAACTTTATGATCCAGAATAGTTTCCTATGAGTTTTATTTGTGCATTGAAGTTATTTTAGTTGGATTCGAGCTGTCCAGAGGCCTTTCACCTGAGAAGTTCATTTTAGAGTACTGGGTTGTCATCTTTGAAGTAAGTATCTTTCCTAACCTTGTGTGGGGGAACTACCCCTTAGGATTTGAGTCCTCTATGTTGATTGTAGTCCGTGTACGCGAGGTGACGAGTGCGTGCTCGGACTTATTTATGGGAAGTTGCCTTTTGGGGTTCTTAAGTCCTTATATTCACCGTGTACGAAGTTATTCTTGGTACGTTTGAGTTCTTATTTGTTGTTTCATCTCTACATGCTTTGATTAGAGATAATCGCTTTAGGATTCACCCTTACTGTCTACTTGACCCTTATTTGACTTAACTGAATATTTTTACCTCTTCTATCGCCATGCTATATTTTCATAACTGCTTATCTTTAATTGAAATTATTATTATCTCATCCTATAAATGTTTAGCCTTAATTGGAGTTATGATTATCTTTTGCTGCTTACCCTTACTTGAATTGTTGAATATTTCTCGAAATTGCTCAACCTAAAAAGGAGATTAGATAACCTATATCTTAGTTGACTTGCCTTTATTTGGAACTATTTGACTCGTGTTGGCTTCTTATTGTTGACTTGAATATTTTGGAATTGTTACTACATTTTTTTTTGTTTTCCCTTGTTAAGTTGTTCTCCTTTCGCGTGGCATCCTTTACTGTGGTTATTCCTTGTGAATGAGTTCTACCATTATTTGTGGTTTAAAGTTCTTGAGTTGATTTACTCATCGTACTTTGCATTACTGTCATTTTTGCTTTTGTACTTGTTGTGGTGATGTACGATGTTTCTGTCGTGCTATACTTGTTATCTCTGTTGGTTGTGCTGCATATTTAAATTGGGACTACAGAACGATATCCCGGGAGATCCCCCAGCACTACATATTTATTTTGGGACTACAGACATATTCCGGAAGATCCCCCTGTACTGCATATTTATTTTGGGACTACAGACGTATTCCTGGAGATCCCCCAACAATGCATATATATTTTGTGACTACGGACGTATTCCGCGAGATCCTCCTGTACTGCATAATAAATTCAGGACTACGGGACGGGATCCCGGTAGATTCACCTATTAATATATCTGTGTTCGGAGTTGTTGATCTTCTATGCTTAGGTGTCACAGTATGACCTATACTCGAAAGACATTTACTTGAAAAGTATATTCAAAAAGCACTTATCTTGAAGAAACTATATTTGAAGACATTTATTTGATAGTATATTTGAAAAGTAATTATCTTGAAAGAACTATGTTTGAAAGACATTTATTTCAAAAGTATATTTGAAAAGCATTCACCTTGAAAGAACTATGTTCGAAGAACATTTATTTGGAAAGTTTATATTTAAAAAGTAATTATCTTGAAAGAAACTATGTTTGAAGGATATTTATTTGAAAAGTTTATATTCGAAGGAAGTATATTTCAAAAGAATTTCCTATTGTATTCTAAAGATTCCAATATAAAAACTTACGGGTGAAAGTTTATATTTGAAGGATTTGACTAATTTATTGGGGTTGTTGGCTAAGGCCTGATGTGGAAAGTATTGTAGTGCTGAGTTACTACTTGCCCTTACTGTATTGTGATTTTCAGATTTGGGCTGTGTTCCTGTCCATCCTTCTATGTCTTATTATGGTGTTCCGTTGTTATTTGCTATTTTTCCTTCCTTATTGTGGTTGTTATGTTTTTAACCATATTATGTAGTCATTAGATAAATGCCATGTTCTGTCATTTCCTATACTTATTCTTGTTCAGTTTATTAGACCAGTGGGTGTCTTGACTAGTCCTCGTCACTACTTCACCGAGGTTAGTCTTGATACTTACTTGGCACAATTGTGGTGTGCTCATACTACACATCTGCAAATTTTTGTGCAGATCCAGGTATTTATCGTTAGTAGCTGCGTGGATCATTGTTGAGGACACTCAAGGTGAACCTGCTGCTGCATTCGCAGGCATCAGAGTCACCTTCCTACTTGTACTGAACTTTTTTCACTCATTTCCAAACAGTTGTATTTAAAAGTTGTAGTTAACCCTGTAGAGCTTATGACTTGTAATACCGGGTTTTGAGAAATTGTAATCTTGTAAAGATTTCTATATCGAGACTGTTAAATTTTCTTTATTTTTTACTGTTATTCAACAAACATTAGGCTTACCTAGTCCCTAAGACTAGGTGCCATCACAATACCCAACGGAGGGAACACTGGGTCGTGACAAATTGGTATCAGAGCTCTGGGTTCATAGGTGCTATGAGTCATAAGCGAGTTTAGTAGAGTCTTGCAGATCGATGCAGAGACGTCTGTATTTATCTTCGAGAGGCTACAAATCTAGTAGGAAAATTTTCACTTCTTTCATTCCTTATCGTGCGACATTTATCCATCTTGAAACATCTATCTTATTGTACTTTTCATTCACTCGTGTATGAAATTGTGCACTCGGGATGAACTATGTGCCAATGGTTTATGATACTACAGTGGGGCTACAAGGGAGCCAGGGATGCTCAACCATGGTCTCAACGTGTCGTCCAGATCGAGGATATGGAAGTATTGAGGGATCATTCAGTTGTGCACATGGGGTTGCAGCAAGTTTTGACATCTAGTTGATAAGTACGATCTTAAGAAGGTTTAGTTCGTTGCCTAATTGCCACAATCGTGGTAAGGTCACGAGATGGATGTAGATCTAAAGATAGTTGGTGGTATTAGTAACTATGTGGTCCGTATGGAATTTCGATTTAGTGAAGGGTTTATAGTAGCAGTCAAGGCACCGGAGGAAGCGACTTTAACTGTGACGAGGATGACGTGCACCAAATAAATGGCTTGAGGTGTATTATGAATGGTGTTGTACGAGTGGTGAAGGTTAGTATTGTGGATCATCTGACTGTGTCCAATGGCTTCGCGCCAAGTGAAGGGAGTCCACTTCACCGATCAGATTGTGGGGTGATGTGTTATATTAGTTTGGGCCTGAGATTTATATATGTGGTATTGAAAGGTTCCAAGAACTTGTATATGATTAAGAACTGATATTTGTATGGGATAATGTTGAGACTTGCGGTATTCCCGCGTCCTTAATAATTCTACATTTCAGTATCAGTTTGGTCATGGAAACAATTTCAGAATACTCGGAGGCTACAGTAATTTCTTTTAATGCACCAATGACAGGTGGTTCTTATACTGGTTATTCTAGTTATCTGGCACAGACTTATTATGAGCAGCCAAATCTGCAGAGGGGTTGTTATTAGTGTGCTGATTCTAAGCACATCATGAGAGATTGTCCCAGACTTGGGAGAGTCAAATTTCATCAGAATAATCATGCTAAAGGCTCTATTCTAGTTACTACCCCACATGCACAGTCAGTTAGGGGTGGAGGACAGGAGGGTAAAGGGGCGCCCTAGAGGGGGAGGCCCAACTCGTTGATATAATTTATATGGTATGGCTGAGGCCGCTACACCAGATGGTGTTGTTACATGTATGATTTAATTCATAATAGAGAGCACTGTTCTTAGTTCTATTCGATTCCAATTATCGAGGTGAGACCTCCTATCATGCTCCATGTATTGTGAGTTGGTGATTTTATACACCACTCACGTGTTTATCCCTATTGGGAGATTTGATGGTGTTAGCCCATGTCTAGCATTTTGTTTTGTAAACTATTGAGGGCTAAGAGTCCAAATATGACTTTATGTTACTCACTACAGTGGGGTTTTGATATAAATTCGGAGTAGTTGGTTAAAATTTGTGAATTATATGCCCTACTGGTATGGGGGTTCATTTTGTGTTGTGAAATATTTTCACAGAGTTTATTTTAAAAAAAATGGAGTGGAAAATTTCAATTGGCACAATGTGCAAAATACTTGTGATGCAGAGTTGAGGACGAGATCCTCACAATTTTTATATGATGTGAAATATTTAAACCGGGCTACAAGCCATAGTAGAAGTTATATATAGACGAGGTCCTTGTGGTGAAAATTGTATGTGTTTAAATTCTCCCTTTGTGAAATTTAAATTTGTACTAAGTATTAATAGAGATCATTCCTGTTAGGCTTATTTGATAATTATTTTATGTGTTATTGTGCATATTTAGCCATATTCGTACTGTAAATATTGAGTTTTAACCTATAAGGTGGGTGCCCAGGTGGCGTTAAAGATGACTTGTTAAATTCGGGTAAATAATTATGAGGTCATCATTCCTCGGGTGTTGCTGTCAATATTGTGAAAATTTTGAAACAAGGTTTTGGTTAATATGAGATTAATTGAGGATATTGGAATTAATGAACAACTATTATGACCAGAGATGCAGTTATGGGCATACGTATAATGTGTTTGTAGGCACATAATTGCTACACCCGGTTGAGACTAACACAGTGTGTTAATATAAAAATCAAGCTTTTTTTAAAAACTTAATTGAAGTGTAAAGGGAAAAAATTGGCTTTAAGGTTTATAAATGAGATTAAAAGAAATAATGTCAATTGAGATGGTGTTTTTGGACCCATGTTAAATTGTGGTGACGTAGAATCACCCGCGAGTATGTGTTTAAGAATACACTCAGTAATTTAATGTCCTCATAATAATTCTTGGCACGTTCGAGGACGAACATATGTTTTAAGAGGGGGAGAATGTAACGAACCGACTTGTCATTTTAAGAATATACGCCCCGTTCATTGACTTAAGGTCCCGAAAAAATTTGTAATATGTATTATGACTTGCGTGTACGGTCAAGTTTGGTTTTCGGAAGATTCAGAATTTAATTGAAAGAACAACTCTCATTTTTGAAGCTTAAATGAAAAGAGTTGACCAGAGTTTGACTTTTGAGCAGATGACTTCGGAATAGAATTTTGATGATTCCAATAGTCTCATATGGTGATTTCGTACTTAGGCGTATGCTCGGAGTTGGATTTGGAAGTCCGTAGGACCATTCGACGCATTTTGACAAAAGTTAGAAAATAGAAGATTTTTGAAAAGTTTGACCGGGAGTTGACTTTATTGATATCGGGGTCAAAATTTGATTCTAGAAATTGGATCAGCTCCATTATGTCATTTAAGACTCGCGTGAAAAAATTGAAGCCATTCCGGATTCATTTGATACGTTTCGGCACAAATTATAGAATTTGGAAAATTCATAAACTCATAATTCGATTCGTGGGGCGATTCGTAGTTTTGATGTTATTTGATGTTATTTGAGGCCTCGAGTAGGTCCGTGTTATGTTACGAGACTTATTGGTATATTCAGACAAGGTCTCGAGTGGCTCGGATGAGTGTCGGATGGGGTTCGGATCGTTTGACGCGTTGTTGAAGCTGCTGGAATTTCAGCAGAGGCTGTTTTTGACAGCAACTGGTGCAATCGCGGAGCTGACTTTGGAAGTGTATATCTCTCAATCTATAAGAAACCTGGAAATTATCATAAATGAAAGTTTCAGCCCTTTGATTTTTGTTTCCAGAAAGTTAAACCTTTCATCATTTGGACATTTGTACAAAAAGTTACGATCTATTGAATTAAAGCTCGTAAAGCAGTATTGCACTCGCCAGAAATTTCTGATGCGTGGAGCCAACTTTGGAAGCTTATATCTCAAAATATATAAAGAATCTGAAAATAATCAAAACATGAATGTTGTATAACTTGGTTGCTTCGTTCCACAGCATTAAACCATTCATCATTTGGACATTTTTACAGAAAGTTATGATCAATTTATTGAAGACTGGTAATGCTATTTTTCTGGGCCGAGGCAAATTGCAAATGTCAAATGCGACTTGCCTGGATAGATTCTTAATACGAGGGTTTCGGCCATTTTAACATATTTGGAGTTATGACGCTAGGATTGAAGCGACTTTTGAGGCGGTATTCACCATATGGATTGGAGTAAGTTTTCTATATCCAAAAGTTATTATACTTCATGATTCCATGGTTGTTTTCATCAATTATTAGTGAATCAAATGGAAGAAAGTGGACAAATTTGTAAAACTTTTCAAAACTGAAAATTTAAAATTTGGAAGTCGATTTATTATCGGAATTTGATAAAATTGGTATGGTTGAACTCGTATCGAAATGGGTGTTCGAACTTTTGAAAAAAAATTGTCGGGTTTTGATATATGGGCCCGAGGGTCGGATTTTTGGTCGACTTTTGGATTTTTGTTAAAGATTTAGACTTAATGATCCGGAATAGTTTATTATGAGTTTTATTTGTGCATTGAAGTTATTTTAGTTTGATTTGAGCCGTCCGAAGGTCTTTCACCCGAGGAGTTCATTTTAGAGCACCGGGTTGTCATCTTTGAGGTAAGTATCTTGCCTAACCTTGTGTGGGAAACTACCCCTTAGGATTTGAGTCCTCTATGTTGATTGTAGTCCGTGTACGCGAGGTGACGAGTGCGTGCTCAGACTTCTTTGTGGGAAGTTGCCTTTTAAGGTTCTTAAGTCTTTATATTCACCGTTTATGAAGTTGTTCTTGATACGTTTGAGTTCTTATTTGCTAGTTTCACCTCTACATGCTTTGATTAGAGATAATCGCTTTAGGATTCATCCTACTTGAACTTGATTTGACTTAACTGAAGATTTTTAGCTCTTCTATCGCCATGCTATATTTTCATAACTGCTTCTCTTTAATTGAAATTATTATTATCTCGTCCTATAAATGTTTAGCCTTAATTGGAGTTATGATTATCTTTTGTTGTTTACCCTTACTTGAATTGTTGAATATTCCTCGAAATTGCTCAACTAAAAAGGAGATTAGATAACCTATATCTTAGTTGACTTGCCTTTTTTTGGAACTATTTGACTCGTGTTGGCTTCTTATTATTGACTTGAATATTATGGAATCGTTACTACATTTTGTTTAGTTTTCCCTTGTTAAGCTGTTCTCCTTGCGCATGGCATCCTTTACTATGGTTATTCATTGTGAATGAGTTCTGTCGTTCTTTGTGATTTAAAGGTCTTGAGTTGATTTACTCATCGTACTTTGCATTACTGTCATTGTTGATATTGTACTTGTTGTGGTGATGTACGATGTTTCTGTCGTGCTATACTTGTTATCTTTGTTGGTTGCGCTGCATATTTAAATTAGGACTACAGAACGATATTCCGGGAGATTCCCCAGCACTGCATATTTATTTTGGGACTACGGACGTATTTCAGGAGATCCCCCTGTACTGCATAATAAATTCGGGACTACGGGACGGGATCCCGGTAGATTTACCTATTGATATATCTGTGTTCGGAGCTGTTAATCTTCTATGCTTAGGTGTCACTAGGTGACTTATGGTCTAAATATATTTACTTGAAAGTTATATTCGAAAAGCATTTATCTAAAAGAAACTATGTTTGAAGACATTTATTTGAAAATATATTTTAAAAGTAATTATCTTAAAAGAACTATGTTTGAAAGACATTTATTTCAAAAGTATATTTGAAAAGCATTCACCTTGAAAGAACTATGTTCGAAAAATATTTATTTGGAAAGTTTATATTTGAAATGTAATTATCTTGAAAGAAACTATGTTTGAAGGATATTTATTTAAAAATTTTATATTCGAAGGAAGTATATTTCAAAAGAATTTCCTATTGGAAGAGATTATATTCTAAAGATTCCAATAAAAAAACGTACGGGTGAAAGTGTCACGACCCATAATCTACTAAGGTCTTGATGGCACCGGACATCACCGTCTGGCAAGCCAATCATTAATTAGTTGAAATAAAATTCCTGTTTAACATCTTTTCCAAAATCGTTACCTTTCACTTACAAGTTATAATATCGAATAAAAAATTTATCAAATAAATACGACAGGTAAACCATTCCATTTATTAAATTAAATCCCAAACGCATACCAGAATCCGGTGTCACAAGTGCATGAGCAAATTCTAAGAATATTACAATTACTACAAAGCTTGTCCGAAATACAATTGGACAAGGAAAGTAAAATAAAATAATACAATACGAGGGAGACTTTGTCAACTGCGGATCGCCTCCGAATAATGCAGCTCGCCTAAGTCTCCAAACCAGCCACATCGCTATAAAGGTACCTGTGCAATAAAAATGCACAGCAAGTGTAGCATGAGTACGAAAACAACGTGTACTCAGTAAGTCGCCCGCCTAACCTCAGAGAGGTAGTGACGAGAGGTCGAATTAGACACTCACTAAGGTCCAACAAATTAATTTAGCACAATATGATACCAGTAAAAGGCATACGAGGCTGATAAAACAGTAAGCATTATGGATAACTGTAATACAAATAAATATTGAAAGTAAATAAAGAGTTACTACTTTCTCATTTTCCAAAAAATTTCTTGTCACTTCAAAATCCATGAAAAATATTTAACAACTTAGCATGCTCATACGGGATAAGGACAACCGGCCTAAGCCATAAAAATAATCATGTCTTTGCACTGCCGAGGGTCGAACGGCCCGAACCATAAGTGCATCTTTGCCATAAAATAATCATATCTATGCACTGCCGAGGGTCGAACGGCCCANACCTTATCCGGAACACAATTATCCACGGAGGAGTCAATTATCTTTCTAAGTGATTAAGAAGGTACACTCTAGCCTTTGTAGGAAATAAGTTACAAATTCAATAGCATTATCAGTCTAATATTATATGCAGGATCACATGTACAACACGTAAGGCATGTCAGTGGGTCCTAGACTACCCGGACATGGCATAATAGTAGCTACGCACGGACTCCCGTCACCTCGTGCGTACGTAGCGCCCGCAAATAGTAGCACATACTTAATTAGTTCACCTAGGGGGACAATGCCCCCTCACAAAGTTAGAAAGGAGACTTACCTTGCTCTGAAATTCCATAAATGGCTTCCAAGCCCTTTCGACGACTCCAATGGATGCACAACGCCCCAGAACTACCAAATAACGGGCAAAGCAATGAAAATTCATTCTAATACTCGTAACAAATTCAAATTATATACTTTCCCAACTCCGATCAGTGAATTGATTAAAATGACTTCGGGCCCACGTGCCCGGATTCCTAAATTTCTTGAAGATATACCCTACACATAGTCTTACTAACTCAAATATGCAATTTACCCTAAATTCCATGATCAAATTCGTGGCTAAAAATCCAAATACAAATTTTTAGGTTTTCTTCAAAATTTCCCAATATCCTACTAATTTCTATGTCTAATTCCATGCATAAACCTTGTATTTAACTTAAAAGCATGAAGAAATTACATACCTAGTAATGCATGATGAAAATCCCTCTTGAAGCTCTTCTAAAATCTCCCCCATCCATGAGAAAAATGAGAAAATGAACCAAGATTCTTGTTTCAAAATATTCTGCCCAGGCCGATTTTCACACCTGCGATCTAGTCCTCGCACCTGTGCTTCCGCAGGTGCGCCCAAGAGCCCTCACCTGCGGCTACCTTTTCCTCCAGCCGGATCCGCACCTGCGACCTATTGCCCATATCTATGCCTTTGCAGGTGCGGAAATTCCATCGCACTTGCGATCCCAGCCAAGCTAGCTTACTCTCGCACCTGCGGCGCCAAAGCCGCACCTGCAGCCAAATCCTCGCAGGTGCGGTCACACCAGACACCAGCAGCTCCAGCTCCTCTTCCAACTTGAAATTTGATCTGTTAACCACCCGAAATCCACCCGAGGCCCCCTGGACCCCATCCAATTATACCAATCTGTTCCAAAACATAGTGCGGACTTGCTCGAGGCCTCAAATCACATAAAACAATGCCGAAACAACGAATCGCACCCTAATTCAATCTTTATGAACTTAAAAATTTCCAACTTCTACATTCGATGCTGAAACCCATCAAATTACGTCTGATTGACCCCGAAGTTTGCACATAAGTCATATTCGACATTATGGACCTGCTCCAACTTCCGGAATTGCATTCCGGCCTCGATATCAAAATTTCCACTTCCGGTCGGATTTCTCAAAAACCTTTAAATTTCTATTTTTAGCTAGTCCTAGTTCCAATATATACGAACACCTAATCAACTACCACATGATATACTAGAACATGACTGCATACCCTTGCTGAATTAGCACCATGCACCGCATAATTCATTATCTGACGACGACGACACTCCCTAAACCTTAATAGCCAAAATTCCATGAATCTGATACTCCTAAGGTACCTTATGACATATATATACATCCTGCTATAATGCTGGCGATACCACCACAACGGAGGAGACGGGTAGAAATTCATAACCCAGTGCAGGGTTAACAAGTCATTGAATATCTCTTCTTGACTAGAATCATCACCTCATTATGAACCAAGTGTTGGTAATTGCCCTTCAATGTATTTCACATAATCTTATCGCACTGATCCCTGATCCAATAATCTCGTCTCTCCTAGTATGAACTGCTCGGACAACAAATCACCCCAAACATGACCAACAGTCTTACATGACACCACAACGCGCCAATAGGCCATGACTCGAACATGATACATAAAGAAATGACTCAGGAAAAGACTACTAGACTCACACAAATTTTTATGAACTCTTCTCAAAAACTAGTAAGTAAAACACAAAAAAAATAAATATAGGAACCTTACTTGTCATCACACTGTTGCGGCGTGCAACCCGATCCAAATAACATACCCGTGGCAGCGTGCCACCCGATCCCATCATAAAATTCTCTTAAGGAAATATACACGGAGCTGAATTTCTCACTATTACACATTACCGAATATCGGTCACAAGCACGCTAAGTGCATAATACCATCCTGGGGAGACTGATAAGGCCACATGCTACCAAACTCAAGCACAACTGAGGTGCGATATATATATATATACCTACACACACTCTAGATCTCAAGAGCTATCCATCTCACATAACATCACTACTACGCGGGACCTCAACACATAAGAAATTACCAAGTCGTTTCATAATTCACACGACACAATCATAATATTACATGGATTTGACGAAGACGGAACAACAATCGATATTCCAACACCCCTCTTTGTGGAGCGTCATACTGAAAAGAACACACCTGCCTCACATGAAGCCCATAATCCCCTTTAAATCCATTCATACACTTCAAGCCGATTCTGCTTGCAATGAACTAGGCTGATAGCCTTACCTGGGTCCACATTAACCCAATTCCTCTCATAATACGCAAGAACCACCATCATGGCAGGGGAAACAGACCACAATCCACAACCAAATGAACTGAATGCCTTCCAGGCACAAATATCCTTAAATAAGCAATATTTCACTTCCTTCCACTTGGTATAAATCTTCAACCAATCAGGTGACTACATGCCCCACCTATACAATCTTCCCGTGGTCACGCTCCCACGACCTTCCATGAGGTAACAAGTCCGCACATCCATAACGCCGATCACACTAAGGCTGCAAAACACATCAAGAACCCATGACAAGGGTACAAAGCCTCTCTCACCGAATATCGATCTCTGGTGACACTGAAGATAACACCAGCTTACCCTGAATTTTCAAGTCACTTTTTTTTTCTTGCTCATCCGAGCTCATGACATCCTTGTCAACATCGACCCGCAACCTTGATTCCTTACTTCCAGTTACACACTGTTTACTGAACCTAGCATGCTAATATGAGATTGCGCAAGAATTCCATCATAACTCTTGAACCACTAACAGGGGAAGCACCTCATCATATAGAAACTTCTTACTTACCTCAATTCAAGAGAAAAAATAACAACACTCAAGTGAATTCTCACAATCACCCAACATGCAATTCCTTAAGTAGTGGTCTGAACCACCATAAAACCTTCCGGGGTCCGCCTACACCTGACAGGACATAGCACTCGAATGCTCCCACACGAAATCTATTACGATGGTCGACAAGCCCCGCACATACCCGCCCAAACCACATGCATAGTTTAATTACACTGAAAAAACTGATCACTGCCGTAATGTGCCATGTCGACCATGGCTAATCAATCTTTCTTCTTTAATCATCCTTAACTGCCTCAGAAATTATAGTAACTTTATTCAACTCGTAGAAAACGCAACCCCAATTTATCCCGATTGACATTGATTTGCGAGACCATGCTGCCTAAATACCGCAACCCGTCTCATACCCTCCTGATAATCTTTCTACAACCTAGAGTTTATTTTTCTCACTCCTCCAATACTATCCTGCACACTGCAATTAACATAGAACACTCCAATTATTTTCCCTTTCTCAAGAATTATACTGCAAAAGCTCGACTCTTAATCATACTGCTGCCTGAAACCCTTAAATGCCACATTCTTAACTTCCAAATTTACTAGGACCGCTATTGAGAGTCACCCACTCTGACTGGCCCCGGATACAATCAACTTCAAGGCTCTTCTAGCACACGAACATCCTCTCAATGAAGTACATGACTGAGTCACTACCCTTACAACTTGCATATGCCTTAAGCGTAAATTCTGAATCCTTCAAACCTAACCCTGGTCCGATAGGACCAACTTTTTCACACATTTATCAAATAACATGCACAATTACCATTTTACTCCTTTCCCTTAGCTGTAATAACTTGCCAACACGCCGACAATCCGCAATCCCATGAGAAGAAAATCCTACCACCCAATTGCAGATGGTAGGGCTCCCCCACTTAGCTTGAAGATACTCCTTGCACCATTCTAGACCCTGCTGAGATCCTTTCTCATTTGTTAACATGATCTTGTTCAACCAATCCGTACAATTCTTCCAAATTCTCTTGTCAACACTCCCTAAATACTCAAATTCTCTAGCATCATTCACACATTCTACCTCCTACCGAATAGCCACTAGAATCCCTCGCAGAAACTTACCAACCATGCCACCGCTAACCTATTCAATGGAGATAACCCACCTGTGGAAATCACCAACGGACACCTTCCAACGATGCGGAAATGCACACTCTCTGCGACATCAATACCCCATCCTACGCCCTGCTTCATTTACCAAATTTACTAGTACGTCCGCTCCTCCTGGACATCCATTAAATGCGCGACAATATCTTCTAATTCCAAGCTATACTGCATCCTTCTTCATATCAACAACTCCTCTCTACTGCATCCAACCTTCCGCTGAAATGACCCACATTTCAACTTAAGCTCGAGGACTCAATCACCATCCACAAAACTCTCAAACTATCCCTCATGGTAGGCAGCTATCTTACCACTGAACTCCTGTGTTGCGCTGCCACTCTCCCACTTGTTAAACTCATTCCTTTAAACAACTACCTGAACTCCGTTCCTTACATCTGGCCTTTTAGAAAGGGAACCACCGCCTAGCACATTTCACATACCTTCATTCATCGTATGCTGCCCAATTGCTGCCTCAATTCAATATCATCTTCTGTAGTTCTTAATCCAGCAGTTCGCCACGACTTCAAACTCTAAGAGGATCACCTTTCTCGAGCTGCCTGTGTTATCAATACTTATCCAGTACTGAACCACCGGGCACCAAAACCTCTGACAACCGCCTCTCCAATACTACTTCATAACACTCTGACCCAATGCAACCGAAGCAACCATAGCACCGACAGACTTAACACTTTCCATTCGATTCGTAACGACGATGTCACATCACAGGTGAATATCCCTTCTTACTTGAAAACTCCAAGTCCTACTACTTTATCAATCCAAAACCTGGCCATTTATAGTTCAATTGTCTTCCTTCCGCTAGAATCTAAATACTGAAATCTTGAAATCGCACTCTGAGAAGACCTCCCTTCAAGCCATTCGTCACCCCCAACCCATGGGAAAACATTCTACCATCATGTTAACATCGCGCGATAATCAACCGTAAGCACCTTAACAACCTGAGCATAACCTCTAAGTTCTCAGAATCACAGCTACTGGCTGAAACATCATAATACTCTTCTGCAGGGCAACAACAACATCACCAACCAACTACACATAGAAAACATCTCGCACCATATCCGTAGCACCATTTAAATCCCTCAAATCCATGATTCATAGCAAGCGCTTCGCGACGCGTCAGATCTAGTAGGAATAAACATAGGCATAAGCCTCAAAGGAATCAGATCGCATGATGAAGAATCAAGAAGGGAAGTACTCCTAACAGCCCTATATCCTCTCGAAGATAAATACAGACGTCTTCGTACCGATCCGCAAGACTCTACTAAACTTTCTCATGACTCATGAGACCTAAGGCAACCTAGAGCTCTGATACCAGGTTGTGACGACCCAAAATCTACTAAGGTCATGATGGCGCTGGATACCACCGTCAGGCAAGCCAATCATTAATTAGTTGAAATAAAATATATTTTTAACATCTTTTCCAAAATCATTACCTTTCACTTACAAGTTATAATAGCGAATAAAAAAATTTATCAAATAAATACGACAGGTAAACCATTCCGTTTATTAAATTAAATCCCAAACATATCCCAGAACCCGGTGTCACAAGTGCATGAGCAAATTCTATGAATTTTACAATTAGTACAAGCTTGTCCGAAATACAATTGGACAAAGAAATTAAAATAAAATAATACAATACGAGGAAAACTCTGTCAGCTGCGGATCGCCTCCGGATAATGAAGCTCGCCTAAGTCTCCAAACTAGCCACATCTCTATGAAGGTAGCTGTGCAAGAAAAATGCACATCAAGTGTAGCATGAGTACGAAAAAAAGGTGTACTAGTAAGTCGCCCACCTAACCTCAGAGAGGTAGTGACGAGAGGTCGAATTAGACACTCACTAAGGTCCAACAAATTAATTTAGCACAATATGATACCAGTAATAGGCATACGAGGATGATAAAACAGTAAGCATTACGGATAACTGTAATTCAAATATATACTGAAAGTATATAAAGAGTTACTTCTTCCTCATTTCCCCCCAAATTTCTTTTCACTTCAAAATCCATGAAAAACATTTAACAACTTAGCATGCGCATACGGGATAAAGACAACTGGCCTGAGCCGAACCATAAGTGCATCTTTGCCATAAAATAATCATATCTATGCACTCCGAGGGTCGAACGGCCCGAACCATAACTGCATCTTTCAATCCCGCCGTGGCATACGACCCGCTCCCATGAGAGTAGGGGAAATAACACTCCGCTCGCGGAATTTAAATTGTGAAGCGGTCACATGTAGTCATGCACAATCAACAGTCCACCCCGACTACATCGGGAAAACAAATACTCAAGTAAATGACAAATTTCTCTTTTAAAAATCACAAAATTAGTATTTAAATCTTTCCTCAAAATTCATTTGCCAAGTTTAATAATATTCAATAATATAACCTTATCCGGAACACAATTATCCACAGAGGAGTCAATTCTCTTTCTAAGTGATTAAGAAGATACACTTTAGCCTTCGTAGGAAATAAGTTACAATTCAATAACATTATCAGTCTAATATTATTGGCAGGATCATATGTACAACACGTAAGGCATGCTAGTGGGTCCTAGGCTACCCGGACATAGCATAATAGTAGCTACGCACGGACTCCCGTCACCTCATGCATACGTAGCCCCCGCAGATAGTAGCACATACTTAATTAGTTCACCAAGGGGGACAATTCCCCCAAACACAAAGTTAGAAAGGAGACATACCTCACTTCGAAATTCCATAACCGGTTTCCAAGCCCTTCTGACGACTCCAATGGATGCACACCGCCCCAGAACTCCAATGGATGCACAACGGCCACGTGCCCGGATTCCAAAATTTCTCGAAGATATACCCTACGCATAGTCTTAGTAACTCAAATATACAATTTACTCTAAATTCCATGCTCAAATTCGTGGCTAAAAATCCAAATACAAATTTCTAGGTTTTCTTCAAGATTTCCGAGTATCCTACTAATTTCTATGTCTAATTCCATGCATAAACCTTGTATTCAACTTAAAAGCATGAAGAAATTACTTACCTAGTAATGCATGATGAAAATCCCTCTTGAAGCTCTCCTAAAATCGCCCCCATCCATGAGAAAAATGAGAAAATGAACCAAGATCCTTGTTTTAAAATATTCTGCCCAAGCCGATTTTCGCACCTGCGATCCAGTCCTCGCACCTGCGGCTTCTTTATCCTCCAGCCAGATCCGCACCTGCGACCCATTGCCTGAATATGCACCTTCGCAGGTGCGGAAAATCCATCGCACCTGCGATCCCAGCCAAGCCATCCCAATCTCGCACCTGCGGCGCCAAAGTCGCACCTGCGGCCAAATCCTCGCACGTGCGGTCACACCAGACACCAGCAGCTCCATCTCCTCTTCCAACTTCAAATTTGATCCGTTAACCTCCCGGAATCCACCCGAGGCCTCGGGACCCCGCCCAATTATACCAACTTGTTCCAAAACATAGTGCGGACTTGCTCGAGGCCTCAAATCACATCAAACAATGCCTAAATGACGAATCGCACCCTAATTCAATCTTTATGAACTTAGAAATTTCCAACTTCTACATTCGATGCTGAAACCCGTCAAATCACGTCCGATTGACCCCAAATTTTGCACACAAGTCATATTCGATATTACGGACCATCTCCTACTTCCGGAATCACATTCTGGCCTCGATATCAAAAGTTCCACTTCCGGTCGGATTTCTCAAAAACATTTAAATTTCTATCTTTTGCCAAATGACTTGAAAATGACATACGGACATCTGAATTCACTCCCGATCGCGCTCCCAAATTCATAATCACCATACAAAGCTATTCCCAGACTCGGAATCCCATACGAACATCAATAACACTGAATACGCTTTAAGCCAAACTAGGAAATTTTCTTCAAAATACTGACTTCCACAATATACGCTGAAACGCTCCCGGGTTATCCGAAACCCGATCCGGATATACGCCCAAGTCTGAAATCATCATACGAACCTGCAGGAACCTTCAAAATTTTGATTCGGAGGTCGTTTACTCAAAATTCCAATCTTAATCCATTTCTCCAACTTAAGGCTTCTGAAATGAGAATTTTTCTTTCCAATTTGACTCCGAAATTCCCGAATTTCAATTCCGACCATACACACGAGTCATAATACCGGAAATGAAGCTGCTCATCACTTCGAACCGCTGAACGACGCGCTAGAGATTAAAACGACCGGTCGGGTCGTTATATTCTCCCCCGCTTAGACATACGTTCATCCTCGAACATGCTAGGAACTACTCTGGAGTTATCTGAAATCACTGCTTAACACCTCGAGCACCTGGCCGTGCTACCACAACCCAGAAGAGTACATTAGCTTGATCAAATATGAAGATTTCTTATTTTATCCATATAATAGGCTCAAAATCCAGTTCCAACACCTCAAATTTCTCTGCCAGGCGTAGTTCCAATATATACGAACACCTAATCAACTACCACACGATATACCAGAACATGACTACATACCCTTGCTGAATTAGCACCATGCATCGCATAATTCATCATCTGACCACGACGACATTGCCTGAACCTTAATAGCCAAAATTCCATGAATCTGATGCTCCCAAGGCACCTTATGACATATATATACATCCTGCTATAATGCTGGCGATACCACCACAACGGAGGAGATGGGTAGAAATTCATAACCCACTGCAGGGTTAACAAATCATTGAATATCTCTTCTTGACTAGAATCATCACCTATTTATGAACCAAGTGTTGATAATTGCCCTTCAATGTATTTCACATAATCTTATCACACTGATCCCTGATCCAATAATCTTGTCTCTCCTAGTATGAACTGCTCGGACAACAAATCACCCCAAACATGACCAACAGTCTTACATGACACCACAACGCGCCAATAGGCCATGACTCGAACATGATACATACAGAAATGACTCAGGAAAAGACTACTCGACTCATGCAACTTTTTATGAACTCTTCTCAGAAAATAGAAAGTAAAACACAAAAAAAATAAATATAGGAACCTTACTCGTCATCACACTATTGCGGCGTGCGACCCGATCCAAATAACATACCCCTGGCGGCGTGCCACCCGATCCCATCATAAAATTAACATAAGGAAATATACACGGAGCTGAATTGCTCACTATTATACATTACTGAATATCGGTCACAACGCTAAGTGCAAAATACCATCCTGGGGAGACTGATAAGGCCATATGCTACAAAACTCAAACACAACTGAGGTGCGATATATATATATACACTCTCTGGATCTCTAGAGCTATCCATCTCACATAACATCACTACTACGCGGGCCTCAACACATAAGAAATTACCAAGTCGTTTCACAACTCACACGACACAATCATAATATTACATGGATTTGACGAAGACGGAACAACAATCGATATTCCAACACCCCTCTTTGTGGAGCGTCATACTGAAAAGAACACATCTGCCTCACATGAAGCCCATAATCCCCTTTAAATCCATTGATACACTTCAAGTCGATTCTGCTTGCAATGAACTAGGCTGATAGCCTTACCTGGGTCCACATCAACCCTCTTCCTCTCATAATACGCAAGAACCACCATCATGCCCGGGACAACACCCCACAATCCACAAACAAATGAACTGAACGCCTTCCCAGGCACAAATCCTCAAATACGCAATATTGCACTTCCTTATACTTGGTCTAAATCTTCAACCAATCAGGTGACTACATGACACACCTATACAATCTTCCCATGGTCACGCTCCCACGACCTTCCACGAGGTAACAAGTCTGCACATGCATAACACCGATCACACTAAGGCCAAAAAACACATCAAGAACACATGACCAGGGTACAAAGCCTCTCTCACCAAATATCAATATCTGGTGACACTGAAGATAACACCAGCTTACTATGAACTTTCAAGTCACTTTTTTTTTTCTTGCTCATCCGAGCTCATGACATCCTTGTCAACATCGACCCGTAACCTCGATTCCTTAAATCCAGTTACTCACTATTTACTGAAACTAGCATGCCAATATAAGATTGTGCAAGAATTCCATCATAACTCCTGAACCACTAACAGGGGAAGCACCTCATCATATATAAACTTCTTACTTACCTCAATTCAATAGAAAAATAACAACACTCAAGTGAATTCTCACAATCACCCAACATGCAATTCCTTAAGTAGTGGTCCGAACCACCATAAAGCCTTCCAAGATCCTCCTACACCTGACCGGCGATAGCACTCGAATGCGCCCACATGAAATCTATTACGACGGTCGACAAGCCCCGCACATACCAGCCCAAACCACATGCATAGTTCAATTACACTGACGAAACTGACCACTGCCGTAAATGTGCCATCTCGTCCATGGATAATCAATCTATCTTCTTTAATCATCCTTAGCTGCCTCAGAAATAATAGTAACTTCCTTCAAATCGTAGAAAACTCAACCCCCATTCATCCCGAGTGACCTTGATTCACGAGAGCATGCTGCCTAAATCCGGTAACCCGTCTCATACCCTCCTGATAATATTTCTACAACCTAGAGTTTATTTCTCTCACTTCTCCAATACTATCCTGCACACTGTAATTAACATAGAACACTCCAATTATTTTCCTTTCTCAGGAATTATACTACAAAAGCTCGACTCTTAATCATACTGCTGCCTGAAACCCTTAAACGCCGCATTCTTAACTTTCGAATTTACTAGGACCGCTATTGAGAGTCACCCACTTTGACCGGCCTCGAATACAATCAACTCCAAGGCTCTTCTAGAACACGAACATCCTCTCAATGAAGTACATGACTGAGTCACTACCCTTACAACTTGCCTATGCCTTAAGCGTAAATTCTGAATTCTTCAAAGCCTAACCCTGGTCCGATAGGACCAATTTTTGTACACATTTATCAAATCATATGCACAATTACCATTTTACTCCTTTCCCGTAGCTGTAATAACTTGCCAACACGCCGACAATCCGCTAACCCATGAGAAGATAATCTTACCACCCAACTGTAGATGGTGGGACTCCCCCATTTAGACCGAAGCTACTCCTTGCACCACTTTAGACCCTGTTGAGATCCTTTCTCCTTTGTTAACATGATCTTGCTCAACCAATCCGTCCAATTCTTCCAAATTATCTTGTCAACACTCCCTAAATACTCAAATTATCTAGCATCATTCACATTCTGCCTCCTACCGAATAGCCACTAGAATCCCTCGCAGAAACTTGCCAACCATGCCACAGCTAACCTATTCACTGTAGATAACCCACCTATGGGAATCACCAACGTACACCTTCCTACGACGCAGAAATGCACACTCTCTGCGACATCAATACCCCATCCTACGCCCTGCTTCATTTACCAACTTTACTAGTACGTCCGCCCCTCCTGGACATCCATTAAATGCGTGACAATATCTTCTAATTTAAAGCTATATTGCATCCTTCTTCATATAACCAACTCCTTTCTGCTGCATCCAACCTTCCGCCGACATGACCCACATTTCAACTTAAGCTCTTGGACTCAATCACCATCCACAAAACTCTCAAACTTTCCCTCAAGGTAGGCAACTATCTTACCACTGAACTCCTGTGCTACGCTGCCACTCTCCCACTTGTTAAACTCATTCCTTTAAACAACTACCTGAACTCCGTTCCTTACATCTGGCCTTTTAGAAAGGGAACCACCGCCTAGAACTTTTCACATACTTTCCTTCATCGTATGCTGCCCAATTGCTTCCTCAATTCAATATCATCTTCTGTAGTTCTTAATCCAGCAGTTCGCAGCGACTTCAAACTCTCCGAGGATCACCTTTCTCGAGGTGCCTGCGTTATCAATACTTATCCAGTACTGAAACACCGCGCACCACGACCTATGACAAATGCCTCTCCAATACTACTTCACAACACTCTGACCCAATGCAACCGAAGCAACCATATCACCGACAGACTTAACACTTTTCATTCGATTCGTGACGATGATGTCACATCACAGGTGAATATCCCTCCTTACTTGAAAACTCCAAGTCCTACTACTTTATCAATCCAAAACATCGCCATTTATAGTTCAATTGTCTTCCTTCCGCTGGAATCTAAATACTGAAATCTAGAAATCGCACTCTAAGAAGACCTCCCTTCAAGCCATTCGTCACCCCCAACCCACGGGAAAGCATTCTACCATCATATTAACACCACGTGATAATCAAACGTAAGCACCTTAACAACCTGAGCATAACCTCTAAGTTCTCAGAATCACAGCTACTGGCTAAAACATCATAATACTCTTCTGCAGGGCAATAACAACATTCCCCCCAACTACACATGGAAAACATCTGGCACCATATCCGTAGCACAATTTAAAACTCTCAAATCCATGATTCATAGCAAGCGCTTCGCGACGCGTAAGATTGAGTAGGAATAAATAGAGACATAAGACTCAAAGAAATCGGATCGCACAATGAGGAATTAAGAAGGGAAGTACTCCTAACAGCCCTGTAGCCTCTCGAAGATAAGTACAAACATCTCTGTACCAATCCTCAAGACTCTACTAGACTTGCTCATGACTCGTGAGACCCAAGGGAACCTAGTGCTCTGATACCAAGTTGTCAAGACCCAAAATCTACTAAGGTCGTGATGGCGCCAGACACCACCATCAGGCAAGCCAATCATTAATTAGTTGAAATAAAATTCATGTTTAACATCTTTTCCAAAATCGTTACCTTTCACTTACAAGTTATAATAGCGAATAAAAAATTTATCAAATAAATACGACAAGTAAACCATTCCATTTATTAAATTAAATCCCAAGCACATCTCAGAACCCTCTGTCACATGTGCAAGAGCAAATTCTAAGAATTTCACAATTACTTCAAAGCTTGTCTGAAATACAATTGGAAAAGGAAATTAAAATAAAATAATACAATAAGGGGGAGACTCTGTCAGTTGTGGATCGCCTCCGGATAATGCAGCTCGCCTAAGTCTCCAAACCAGCCACATCGCTATGAAGGTACCTGTGTAATAAAAATGCACAGCAAGTGTAGCATGAGTACGAAAACAACGTGTACTCAGTAAGTCGTCCGCCTAACGTCAGAGAGGTAGTGACGAGAGGTTGAATTAGACACTCACTAAGGTCCAACAAATTAATTTAGCACAATATGATACTAGTAATAGGCATACAAGGATGATAAAACAGTAAGCATTAGGGATAACTGTAATCCAAATAAATACTGAAAGTACATAAAGAGTTACTACTTCCTCATTTCGCCCCAAATTTCTTATCACTTCATGTAACGACCCGACTGGTCGTTCCGAGAGTTTAGCCCGCTTCCCCTATTTCTTCTTCATTTTATATGGTTCAGCTTCATTTCTGTGTGTTGGGTCGGTTGGTTCGGGTTCAGAGTGGTCATGGTAAGAATTGAGGCGTGTATCTCTCAAGGTAGCCTAATAATTGAAAAAAGTCAACTGAGAGTTGACTTATTGGTGAACGACCTTGGAATTTTGATTTTATGGTTGGAATAGATTTTTTAGGTGATTTGGGACTTATGAGTGTGTTCGGAATGAAGTTTTGATGTCCCGTGTAGAATTAGGCTCGAATCGGCGAAAGTTGGTTTTTGGCGATTTTTGGTCGGCACTGAAAAATAGTCTATCGGGGTCAGAATGGAATTACGGAAGTTGGAACAGATCTGTAATGTCATTTTGAGTATGTGTGAAAAATTTCAGGTCAATCGGAGGTGTTTTGGTTGGTTTCGGCGTAGTTGGCAAAATTTGGAAGTTCCAAAGTTCATAGGCTTGAATTTGATGTAATTTTGGTATTTTTTCGTTGTTTTTGGTGAGGCTCGACTAAGTTTGAATGATGTTATGGGTTATGTTGGTATGTTTGGTTGAGGTCCCGAGGGCCTCGGGTATGTTTCGGGTGGTTAGTGGACCAACTCTTGGCTTGAAAACTGGGCAGATTTTTGCTGGTGTGAGTTTTTGATTTCCTTATACGCGATCGAGGGAGGGTGTTTGCGATCGCGTAGACCTAGCTGGGGATGGCAAGATTTATTTTAGATGCAATCGCATGGTGGAGGTCGCGAGCGTGTGAGTGTGAGGTTGTTGTGCAGTGCGATCGCGTGGTGTTGTTCGCGTTTGCATAGAGTTAAAGGGCGCGTGAGTAGGCTGAGCCGTTGTTCTTCGCGATCGCAAAGAGTGGTTTGAGATCGCGTGAGTTTATGTCCTGCTGAATCACAATCGCATGTGGATGTATGCGATCTGCGTAGTGTAATTTGATGGTGCAACAAATTTTTTCTCCGCGATCGCGTGGGATCTTCCGCGATCGCAATGAAGAAAGAGGCCTGGGCAGACAGTTTTTAAGATCTCTTTCGGGGGGTTCTTGGCCATAACTTGTTTTTTCATTAGAGAGCTCGGGGAAAGGACATTTTAGACGAGCTCGGGGAAAGGACATTTCAGAAGGGTTCTTATGGTAAGTGTTCTTCAATCATTTTTGGTTCAATTTCATGAATTTTTCTTGATTTTCACCATGCAATTTGAGGAATTAAAGTAGAAAAGTTGGGGAAAATGGGAGGAAAATTATGTGTTTTGAGTGGGCAATTGAGGTCGTATTTTGGTAAATTTGGTATGGTTAGACTCGTAAGGGAATGAGGATTCTAGTGATGTAAATTTTATCAAATTCCGAGACGTGGGCCCGAGGTTCGGATTTGGCCGAATTTTGAGATTCTTGTATAGTTTGATAGTCTTCGATTGGGTTGTATTCCTTTGGTATATATTAATGATGTTAAACTGGTTTGGCTAGATTTGGAGCAATCGGGAGCCAATTTGAAGCAAGAGCATAGCGGACTACTGTTGTGGCCCAATAGAGGTAAGTAATGATTATAAATCTTTTCCTGAGGGTATGGAACCCCAGACTACATAATTATCACTGATTTTAGAATGGAGCACATGTCGGATGACGAGTATGTGGCGCTTACTGATTTTTGGATTGGACTAGGTCCTCTTCGGGGCAACTAATGAGTTGCATATTTTACTCAAAACCTTATGTTAAATTATGTTCTAAAGATTGTTGAAATATTTGGGCTATAAGTCGTGTTTGGGGCCTCGTGCCGATCTATTTAGACCCCTTGGGGGCTTTTACTGCTGTTTTTCCTCACTATTTGTTGATGATTTCACTCAGCCACATTATGCTTACTGTTTTTCGAAACTCAGCCTGATTTACACTACAATGAGATTTAAAAATGATGTTTTGGGTCGAGTACCCTATTTTACTAATTCGCCCGAGGGGCCTTTTGAGTGGTTCTACTGAGTGAGGCCGAAGGCCTGATTGTGAGGATATGATACGCCACGAGGTGGCTTGATATTAGCGTTTGGGCTGAAGGAGCCCCTTCGGAGTCTGCACACAACTCTAGTGGGCGCACCGAGTGCCGAGTACCGAGTGCCGAGTGCCGAGTGATTGGGAGGCATAAGTGACTCTGAGGTGCTGAGTGACATATTATGAGTGACTGTGAGGCATACCCGAGGGGCTGATTATGATACATGTTTTGCCCGAGGGGCTACTTATAATTTTACTACTTTCACTCTAAGCTTATGAAATATGTTTTGCCCGAGGGGCCTCTATATGATTCACTTCATTTTCATACTAAATCTTTCAGTTTGAAGTTGTTGAAAATATACATTCTTCAAAGAATTTTTCTGAAGTTGGTTGTAAGGCATGATGATTTCATATATTTATGTTATACTGTTGGAAAGAAAGGTTGTGCATCTTGTGCTTTGATGACATTGATTTTATGTGTTTCTTGCTGCTCAGACCTGATTTATTTTCATTACTACTGAGTTGGTATACTCACATTACTCCCTGCACCTCGTGTGAAGATTCAGGTTTTAGGGCAGGGTGAGCTGTCTATCTGTTCCAGAGATTCTCGGAGGTTTGCGAGGTGGCTGCATGTGTCCGTAGTCCTGCTCCCTCTCCTTCTTACTATTATAGAATTTATTTTCGTTGAGTTGTATATTTTATGTATATGCTCATGACCAGTGACTCTGGGTTCTCGAGGGTTGTATTTAATATCCAGTATTGCTTTAACTATTTTATAAATGTTTAAAGGAAACCTTTATGGGTAATCAGTATAGTAAAGATGTAAATGGAAGCTTATTGTGATTTGAGTGAAGTTTTTGGCTAGCCTAGTTCCACGATAGGTGCCATCACGACTAGCCTAGATTTGGGGTCGTGACAAATTGGTATCAGAGCGCTAGGTTACATAGGACTCACCGGTCATGAGCAGGTATAGTAGAGTCTTGCGTATTAGTACAGAGACGTCTGTACTTATCTTTGAGAGGCTGCAGAAGTCTTAGGAAAAATCTCACATTCTTAAATTCTTGTCGTGCGAATCTATTGTATTCAGCCAAGAGCATAACTCTTGAATCCCTTCCATGTATTCGAACGCGCACGAGAGCGCTTGGTATCGGCTGTGCATCGACGGCTTGTGGCTTCCATGGATGAGATGTGATTTTGGAATATTGGTAATGGGCCAGTCTGGAAGACTTGAGGCCGGATTCATTCGGTGGCTTGATTGCTGAGATTTTCATTGTGTGGGAACATGTAATTGGGGACTTGTATGACCGTTTGTGTTCTTATTGATGAGAATTAGTGACTAGATGCCCATGTGGTGGGTGTGATTTGATGGTTAGATGTGTTCAGACTGTGAATTGTGTCAAAAGGGTTGGCTGGACATGCGGTAAGATTTATCGAGTGTTTGATTTCTGTCTCGATTTGGTATATGTCCTTGAGTTGTGAGTATGATGGAAGACCTCTCATGTTGTGTAGTTTTGGAGTGAAACGGATTTTTCTGTTGGGTTATGAGTTCCTGGTGATGTCTTTTGAGCTGATCATTTGCCCCATTAATGTTCATGTATTTGATTAACAGTGTATTCCAGCCGTATTAGCACTCCTTGTTATTGTATTCATTGATGGCGTCCTGGAAAATTCGCGTAGCCAGGAGTAGCGTACTCAGTATCTGAGGATGGCATTATAAGGATTCAAGGAGGAAAGGCTCTATCCAATTCTCTGAGTGTGAATTTTGACTCGGTTCAGTAGCATTCTTGGGACACGTGGTGTTCAGTAAAGGTATCCATGTGGTCAGACATGTGTGGGTGGAGTTTCCAGAAGCTCGAGATTTCTATGACCACCGCTCTAGTGTTAGATCTTCCATCAGCTTCAGGTTCTTACCGGGCATTATGATGCCTCGAGGATAGGCGTTGGTTGTGTTCAGATGTAGGAATGTGTAGGGATTGCGTGATAGTTCTGGTCTTCAGAAGTGTATGGGAGATAGCAGTTGAGCCTAAGCGGACAGAGGTATCTCCTGCGGGTTGTCCCAGGGTGTGTGGTCCCTATGTAGTTCTGTAATAAGTCCTCTTCTACCAGTAAATGATATATGTTGTAATTGGAGTTTAGATCGCTTGTGGAAGTTGGCGTGACTGTTACAATGGTGAATGCAAAATTTGCAGATGGCTTGAGCTGTTAGACGGACGGCGATTATTATGGGCATTGTGAGTTATTGTTTATCTCGATCGTTGGTTTTGAGCCAAGTGGGGGAATCTATTAATGCTAAGTTGATTGCATGATTATGTATGGTATTGGTTTCAGTTCGAGGTATATTGGTAAATCAGTTATGACATGCAGGTGTGGGGTCTGGGAATGTCACGAGTAATGGAAATTTCTTCGATACAGGTTGTAATGTACTTTATTGGGTAATTGGGTTCTATTCAATGATTTAGTGGAAGTTGAAAAAGGTGTAGTGTGTGAAGTGTATGAATTTTCTTGTGGCTTTAAGTGAGTGGATTACTTTCCTAGTATGTTAGTGTGCAAACGGGTCAGATCGATTCTGTCAAATTGGTCAGTGTGATTGAGATTTATGTTAGAGGGTGTCAATACTTGTGGCATATCTACATCGTCATGGGTTCTACATATCAGTATCAGGAAGGTGAAGGTAATGGCTTTAGATTCGCAGGAAGTCTCTTCAGCGTAATTAATTCGAATGTGGTATTTTTGGGGATGTTTGAGAAAGTATTCGGCGGCTTATGAGCCTTAGACGGTATGGTTGTATGCTTGGGTCGCGTGTGGTGAGTCTGGGTTAAAATATTATGGTATTACGGCAGGGAGGAGTATCAATTTGAAGGTAAGTCAGAAGGAACTTGGGTAAATAGGGCAACTTGGTAGTAGGTCGGATCGGCATGGTAAGGGATACAATTAGTTCTTGGGTGTTCATTAGGTGACGAGTTTTTCGGGTGTTTCTTAGCAATGCTCTTGGATTTTTGGTGGCCTGCGTAGTTTGGTTGAGTTAGAAAAATTCAGTCGTGATGGTTTGGTGTTGCGCAAATGGGATTTCGGATAATTCCGGATGGTTTCTACCGCGGTTAAGGGTGCATATTTTCTTATGACGTGTAGTGAATTTGTTTCTAAATGGGATCCAATGGGAGTTCTTGGCTAGTTGGGTACGTAGTTGCTTGTGGCTCAGAAGGGACCATGTAGTTCCCGTATTTTTTTTGCTAGGTTGGCATGGCGTGTGTAGTATGTTGGGTAGAGTTGCGATTTGCATATGTGAGGTCACGGTTCGGTTCTGGAAGGAAGGTCATAAATTCTTAGGCAGCATGGGCAGTTTCAGATGACTAGGTAAATGATATCACTAATCAGTGCGACTTGATAAGGGTATATATTTCGGAAAGAGCATTGTGTTTGAGTTAAGGGTACTACATTGGTATCGCGGCGCCCTATTGTTTGATCGACTGTTGATATTCAAGGTTGCTTGGTAAACAAAAGAATTATAGGGGTATCCCTCATGGAATGAGTGAGCATTTGGGATGTGTTATGTATTCGAGTGGTGGAGTTGTGATCAGATATGGTAATCCGTATGTTTCATGGACTTCGAGACTGAGAGTTCTCATAAACAGGATATTTTGTGGTAGTGAATTGTGAAGATGCGAGCTGAGCTAGTCGGATGTTAGTATGTACCATGATTCCGTCATTGTGAACTTTTCGGTAAGTTATCTATGTGTTGTGGGTGATCAGAGTTAATTTAGGGTCACTGGTAGGCTAATATGGGTGTGTGTTCTGCACCGGGTCGGAATTGTTGGCTCCGAGTTTCTATTATTGAGAAATGTACCATTCGATTGTAATTGAGTTTATTCATGTCCTAGAGTGACCTATGAGTTACTTTTCGGTGTTGCGAGGAGTGGTGATTATTGGTTATATGCACATATCGTGCGATTCTAATTGTGCGTTATAGCAAGATTTGAGTAAGGTAAGTAATTGGATGTTGCGGGATTGAGACGTGTTGGTTATATACCTTCTGTTTCGGGTGGCATGGTATCGTCCGGTTTCCCCCGTGGTTATGGCAGTGCACTTAGAGTACTTGATGTCGAATTTTGAATGGTTATTGATTTTTGGGCAAGGTGTCTTGAAATATTTCAAGTGGACCAGCGGTTGGATGAGATAGAGCAGTGTAGCAGAGTTATGTAGGGGTATGACCTTTAGTATTGGATTCGTATGTTTTGTGATTTTTACGGTGTATGCCAGACTGTTAGCATGATATGGTGATGGTAATTGTTAATGGCAGGATAGTCTTCTCATGTGGATCTTTTATATAATTTGATAACATTGGGAAGTTGTTGTTAAGTGCACAAGTTGCACATGTTTTGGTTTCGAATTGTATCGATGTGTCATGTCATCAGAGTGGTCGTGATGGATGACAATAGGCCATTGGACTAGAGTGAATATTTTCAGAATTTTCTACAGCATAGTTGGAAGGATAAATTTCGGGAGTCGGCTTAGAAATCTGCCATAATTCCTGTTTGGGAAGAGGGAATTTCATGTCTGACTGATCGGACGAATGGTTTTTATTTCTACATGTTTCTTTCATCATCGACAGTATATGGAAGTGTTAGAGCGAGGCATTTCTTGATAAGAGGTTATGTACCGGTATTGGGTTGTTTTGATCAGTTATTATGGTTAAGAGTTATCGCTATGAGTGTTTGAGTCACGTGGTGTATTATGTGATTTCATGGCTTGATTCAGCATGTTCATACTTGTTCAGTTTATCGTTATGGAAATTATGATCTTGTATATATTTCAGAAGTGGGAATTTGGTTGTAAGGTTTATGGGCCAGGATTTGGATTTCAAAATTTCAACGATATTGTGCTATTGGACCTATATGGGATAGGGTGACATGGGATCACCCCCGGGTATGTGCATGGTAAGCTACATAACAGTTTGATGGTGTTGGAGAACAACTCTTGGCACGTTCGAGGACGAACATATGTTTAAGTGGGGGATTATGTAATGACCCGACCGGTCATTCCGAGAGTTTAGCCCTGTTTCCCCCGTTTGTTCTTCATTTTATGTGGTTCAACTTCATTTATGTGTGTTGGGTCGGTTGGTTCGGGTTCAGAGTGGTCATGGTAAGAATTTAGGCGTGTAGTCTCTCAAGGTAGCTTAATAGTTGAGAAAGTCAACTGAGAGTTGACTTATTGGTGAATGACCTTGGAATGCGGATTTTATGGCTCGGATAGTTTCTTTAGGTGATTTGGGACTTAGGAGTGTGTTCGGAATGAAGTTTTGATGTCCGGTGTAGATTTAGGCTTGAATTGGCGAAAGTTGATTTTTGGCGATTTTCGGTCGGCAATGGAAAATAGGCTTTCGGGGTCGGAATGGAATTTCGGAAGTTGGAACAGGTCCGTAATGTCATTTTGAGTATGTTTTCAAAATTCCAGGTCAATCAGAGGTGTTTTGGTTAGTTTCGGCATAGTTGGCGAAATTTGGAAGTTCCAAAGTTCATAGGCTTGAATTTGATGTGATTTTGGTGTTTTTGCGTTCTTTTTAGTGTTTTGAAGGCTCAACTAAGTTTGAATGATGTTATGGGTTATGTTGGTATGTTTGGTTGAGGTCCCGAGGGCCTCGGGTGTGTTTCGGGTGGTTAGCGGACCAACTCTTGGCTTGAAAACTGGGCAGATTTTTGCTGATGTGAGTTTCTGGTTGCCTTCTACGCGATCGCGGAAGGGTATTTGCGATCGCGTAGACCTAGCTGGGGATGGCAGTATTTTTGTTATATGCGATCGCATATTGGAGGTCGCGATAGCGTGAGTGTGAAGTTGTTGTGCAGTGCGATCGCGTGGTGTTGTTCGCGTTCGCATAGAGTTAAAGGGCGCGTGAGTGGGCTGAGCCGTTGTTCTTTGCAATCGCGTAAAGTGGTTTGCGATCGCGTGGGTTTATGTCCTGCTGAATCGGGATCGCGTGTGGATGTCTCCGATCGCGTAGTGTAATTTGATGTGGCAGCATATTTGTTCTTCGCGATCGCGTGGGAGCTTCCGCGATCGCAGTGAAGAAAGAGGCCTGGGCAGACAGTTTTTAAGATCTATTTCCTTGATTTTCACCATGCAATTTCAGGAATTAAAGTAGAAAAGTTGGGAAAAATGGGAGGAAAATTTAGAAAATTCTTTTGGTGTTTTGAGTGGGCAATTGAGGTCGGATTTTGGTAAATTTGGTATGGGTAGACTCGTAAGGGAATGAGGATTCTAGTGATGCAAATTTTATCAAATTTTGAGATGTGGGCCCCGAGTTCGGGTTTGGCCGAATTTCGAGATTCTTGTATAATTTGATAGTCTTCGATTGGGTTGTGTTCCTTTGGTATATATTGATGATGTTAAACTGGTTTTTGCTAGATTCAGAGCAATCGGGAGCCAATTTGAGGGGCAAGAGCATAGCGGACTAGTGTTGTGGCCCAGTAGAGGTAAGTAATGGTTATAAATCTTGTCCTGAGGGTATTGAACCTCAGACTACATAATCCTCACTGATTTTAGAATGGCGCACATGTCGGATGACGAGTATGTGGCGCGTACTGATTTTTGGATTAGACTAGGTCCTCTTCGCGGCAACTAATGAGTTGCATATTTTACTCAAAACCTTATGTTAAATTATGTACTAAAGATTGTTGAAATATTTGGACTATAAGTCGTGTTGGGGCCTCGTGCTGATCTGTTTAGACCTCTTAGGGGATTTTACTGCTATTTTTCCTCATTATTTGTTGATGATTTGACTCAGCCACATTGTGCTTACTGTTTTTCAAAATTCAGCCTGATTTACACTACTTTGAGATATAAAAATGATGTTTTGGGTCGACTACCCTGTTTTACTGATTTGCCCGAGGGGCCTTTTGAGTGGTTCTGCTGAGTGAGGCCGAGGGCCTGATTGTGAGGATATGATACACCACGAGGTGGCTTGATATTAGCGCTTGGGCTGAAGGAGCCCCTCCGGAGTCTGCACACACCCCTAGTGAGCGCACCGAGTGCCGAGTGATTGGGAGGCATGTGTGACTGTGATCTGCTGAGTGACTGATTATGAGTGACTGTGAGGCATGCCCGGGAGGATGATTATGATACATGTTTTGCCCGAGGGGTTTATGGTTTTACTGCTTTCACTCTGAGCTTATGAAATATGTTTTGCCAGAGGGGCCTCTATTGTTACAACCCATATTCACGTACATTGGCTTATGCCATAAGTTAATCGACGTAAACATGAGAAGAGATTATCTTTGAGATGATAAAAGTTAATCCTATTGATCTTAAATGATACAAGAGTGTATAAGAGTGATTACCACATATTAGAAGTTAAACGAATCAAGGATGTTGTAACTCGTAATTTTGGGTAAACATAGGGGTGCTTGATATTCTCAAGAAGTTGTGTTTTAAGGTATTTGAATCATATAATATCCGTATCGTAGTCTTGAAGTCAAACGAGTTATGAAACAAAAGTCGACAAGAGTTGTCGCAACTTAGGTTCATAGTTTTAATTAAACTTTAGGTCAAATAATATTAAGCTTTTATCCAAATATACTTGTAATTACAGGGTGATATACCCATAAAATTGAAGATCCATGAGTCTAGTTTCCAACGCATTAAACCTCTTATCAATACGACATTGGAGTAGAGAGATATAGACATTTTTGCGAGACTGCACAAGCTGCTAGGTGACAAGTAGGTGGGTCACCTACTTGGTTAAATAATATCCCAAAAGGAGGCAATTTCCGGTCATACAAAGAGCCCATTAAAAGTCTTATCTCCTGAAATATATCCCTCATTGTATTTCACAAATAACCAGACCTAAACCCCTGCAAACTTCCTCCCAAAAGTTATCCACAAACCCTAATTGATTTTTCTTCACTTTCAAGTTCAAATTGGGGGTAAACCCTAGAGTTTGAAGAACCAAGCTAAGGGCTGAGTTATTCAGAAAGTAAGGTGAGTTTACTGCTCTCTTTCATCCATTTTTTGTGCTGTAAATTCATGGTAAATCGTTTTATACCTGTAAGAACTCACGGGACGGTGATTGGAAGCCGTGAGTTCGAGTTATTCACTTGTAGCGGACTGTTTTGCGGACTGTTTTGTGTTGCTGTTAGGCTTCGTGTTTTACTACTTTATTGTGGAGTTTTGGAGGAGGAAGGGTGTGGATAAACACCATATAGATATAGGGTTGTGGTCTGGTCGTTCGTCGTAACATTTTCGGGTCATTTGACACGACTACGGTGGTCGTCTTATGTATGAAGTTATTAGGTTGTGTGTGGACTGTTTTGGGAGGCTCAATTTGATTACTATTGATGTTGTTTCGGCTGTTTGGTGATTGTTTTGACTTGTGTGAAGTCATATATGTACGGGAGGTGATGTCCGTTTCATCGTAAAATAGGTTGTGGTCGATACACAATAGTTATGACGCTTAAATGATAATGATAGTGTCGTTTCTCTTATTGTAGACTAAGGAGTCGTGACAATTGCATAGCTTGAGATTGGGAAAGTACATACAAGGTATGTGAGGCTATCCCTTTCCTTCTTTTTCACAACTCCGATTGTACATAATGCAATGAACGAGCTTCCAAAGATACTCTACTCTTAGAAGCTATCAGTGCTTGCATTGTTTCCCTTCTTATGGAACAATTGATGTTGAGGTTGCTCCTATTATTCTTATATTATCAATGTTGTTGGTACTTCCTGATTCTTATAATATTTTTGATGAAGAGTTAATCCTAATAATGTGTACGGAGAATATCGACCTTACGTCACTCCGAAATGTTCAGAACATGATTCCAATGAGTCCTACATGCATTATATATATGTATCTATTTTACTCTACCGAGCCGCACTATAGTCGGCCGAGTATGGCACCTATTGTGCAACCACTGATCAGTTGGGTTTACCGAGTCCTCTTTGAGGCCGGGTATGATATGATGATGTTGATGCCCACAGAGGCGGATGTTGATACGATAATGATGATGCCCACAGAGGCGGATGTTTTTAAAAGATTATGTGCATATATGTATCATGCTTTTCATGTTTTTGTCTCTTAGAAGCACTGAGATGTTACAGGTTGTATCTTCTCTACCTCTCTTTACATTATTGTTCAAATTTATATTGACCTGCCTTACATACTCAATATATTATTCGTATTGACGTCCCCCACCACAGTAGGCTTCCAGTTTGGCGGTTATAGGCGAGATCCCTTCTCCTGACTTGCCGTGGTCTTGGTATGAATTTTTGGTTATAGATATTATGGGTATGTTGGGGTCCTGTTCCGACTATGTTGCATTACTTATGCTCCTTTAGAGGCTTATAGACAGGTGTCGGAAACCTGCAGGAACCTTCAAAATTCTAATTCAGAGGTAATTTACTCTAAATTCCAATCTTAGTCCATTTCTCCAACTTAAGGCTTCTGAAATGCGAATTTTTCTTTCAAATTTGACTCCGAACTTCCCGAATTTCAATTCCAACCATACGCACGAGTCATAATACCTGAAATGAAGCTGCTCATGACTTCACCGCTGAACGATGCGCCAGAGCTCAAAACGACTGGTCGGGTCATTACAGAAAGTTTACATTTGAAGGATTTGACTAATTTATTGGGGTTGTTGGATAAGGCCTGATGTGGAAACTATTGTAGTGCTGAGCTACTAATTTCCCTTACTGTATTGTGATTTTTGGATTTGGGTTGTGTTCCTGTCCATCCTTCTGTGTCTTATTATGGTGTTCCATTGTTATTTGTTGTTTTTCCTTTCTTATTGCGGTTTTTATGTTGTTAGCCATATTGTGTAGTCATTAGATAAATGTCATGTTTCGTCATTTCCTATACTTATTCTTGTTCAGTTTATTATACCAGTGGGTGTCTTGACTAGTCCTCGTCAATATTTCACCGAGGTTAGTTTGGATACTTACTGAGCACAATTGTGGTGTGCTCATACTACACATCTGCAAATTTTGTGTAGATCCAGGTATTTATCGTTAGTAGCTGTGCGGATCATTGTTGAGGAAACTCAAGGTGAACCTGCTATTGCATTCGCAGGCGTCAGAGTCACCTTCCTACTTGTACTAAATTGTTTTCACTCATTTCCAAACAATTGTTTTTAAAAGTTGTAGTTAACTCTGCAGAGCTTATGACTTGTACTACCAGTTTTGAGAAATTGTAATTTTGTAAAGATTTCTATATCGAGACTGTTAAATTTTCTTTATTTTTTACTGTTATTCAATAAACGTTAGGCTTACCTAGTCCCTAAGACTAGGTGCCATCACAATTCCCAACGGAGGGAACATTGGTTCGTGACATATAACACTTGTACCTTTGGTGCATACACAATCTGGTGAGAGCTTCATACTGACTTCTTATGAGGCTAGTACTCTTCTAGATGACTTTATCGTAGAGACATTATATAATATGGTTGTTGTACTATCTCTCTTGTACCTCTGATATTGAGAGTGATTCTACTATGTTCTCAATCACGATTCCTATAATTTTCTGGGTCCAATAATCAGACTTCCTGATTTACTTAGTTGATTAAAGTCTTTAGTTTCCTCTTCCTTCTGATCAGCCTTCATGTAGGCTTAAGATATCTTTCGATCTGCGACTCCTGGTATTAGTTATAAGCTTGTTATATTTTTTACCTGACAGAATTTTTGATGTTCGTACTTACCTATAATTATCCTTAGTTACTTACCTCCACACCCTTGTGCTTGTAGGGTTGCTTCTGAAATGATATTTTGACTATCTTCCCTGTATCACTCTCTTTTATTTCCGTAACACTCATACGGTACCTTTAACTACCCCACTACTATCTGAATATTTCTCAAAGATTACAATATCATAACTGTGAGACTGAATTCACTATGTTGGGGTTAACTACGTTTATCTCGCACCATTTGCTGATTTGTCTGTATCCCCTTGTCTAGCCACAACTAGGCTTTTCCTGAATTAACTACTAACTACTAGTTGTCCCATTCTCGTATCAATATCCTACATAATATTTCTTGGAATATTTCCTTTTTCTTAACTTATGTCTCGTACTGGATCCTTATCTATCAATAACATATCGAGCAGGAACCCATACTTCCTTTCCTTCACATCGTGCTTGCATAATGTTCTGGAATCGTAGCATCTCTGTAGGATTTGAATAAGTGAAATCTCATACCGTTTTCATTTTTATCGCATTCTTCCTTTACTATTCCATAGTTATTAGAACCACTCAATTTTGACTTAATGCCAAATCACTCCATATTCCCCCCTTTAGGGGCGTACTAAGATTTAGTGCTACGATGATCTATGTATAGATGTTTTACCTCTTCATCTTTGGCGTATTTTCACATCATCGATTACCCTTAATCACCTCGCGTTAATTCTTCTATACCAAGGATAACAAATTTCCTTACTCGCGAGGGTGAGAATTAGTATAACTAGCACATACCATCCCTTAAGCTGAACTTTAATCACATTTATTGCTTTAGGGAAGCGCCTTACGGAATGACCATTCTCTGAATTTCTTATGGATCTTCTTCTGTTGTCCATTCTATTATCGCCGAAACGCAATCTCAAATTCTCATGATGCTGACTATTATTAAACCACTCAGTCACTAATTCATGTTTAGTTTATCTTGTTCACCAGCCGATACTGATTTCTATTACTCTGGGATTTAACTCTCCTTTCTGCTAGTCGTGTTGGAGTCACGAACTTATTTCTCGAAATGAGGATATGACTTTATGGCTTGTACTCTTTTGTTGTCTCAAGGCTTGTCACCTCTCTTCTTTTCCTTCACTTGACTATAGACACTATAACACTGTCTTCTTTTTGATCTACCGGTGTCATATATGTATTACATCTTACTCATAATGCTTCATTAACTCTCCTCTTTTATTTCAACTAACATCTCTGTCTATCGCTTTATTTTGAAAACTCCAACAAGACATTTTTCTTTTAGCTCCTCTTGATCCATCCCCTGCTCTTCGGGTTGCCTAACATTCTCGCTTTACTAGGGACGAGAGCCATATTAATATAATATTTTTTCCCTTCTAGGCTTCTAGTGCCTATCTTTGTAGTACTCATATCTAGCTGACTATTTTAGAGTGCACCACCTGGGTGTCTCACAAGGATATTTATTAGCAAATTTTCAATATCCTTCTGAATTGTCAACTAACGCAAACAACCTATCCATCATTTTGGGTTACTCTAACCCCAACGGGATCCTGGTATCCCATTTTTCTTTTAAACCATATCTGTTAGCTCCCACAGGGCACAATTGAGATGAGTGTGGCCAATTGTACATACATCTATTACTGTTGAAGGTAACTCAAAATTCTTATATTTCCTTGCCTGAATTGTAAATACTGATAATCTTCATTAAATGGGTGCCTTGTACCCTTCTTCATCTTGCTTCTTTTACTTGTTGAAACTTGTATCTACCTTCTGAATTTGTCATTGCTTTTCACCATACGGGTGGATAGATATTCCTGCCTTAAGGCTCCTTATCAAGAAGCTTACACATCTTATTACATACATGATCTGCTGAATACCTCATATTTATCCATCATAAGCATGGCGCAAAAATGAAGTTTCTCTGACTCAACTCTTCCACGCCTATATCTCTTACCAATCATCTTTCTGGATGTACGCATCGTCGTATTATGAATAAGATAGAGTTTAGGAAATTATATTCTTACAACTGCGCTCTATCACACGATCTAGAGTAAGAAGAAAGAATGACAGTCCTAAATGCCCTATAGCCTCCTGCTTATAAGTGTGGTGCACAACACACCTATAAACAAGACTCTACTAGACACAACTTGTTGACTCTCTAGGACATAACTACTCTGATATCACTTTTGTTACGATCCAAACCTATAGGCCGAAATGGGAACACCTTACCCAACCAAGTACCAACATACATATCTTACTTATCACATCATCATAGGTGAGTGGGCCAGAATGGGCGTAATGAGATAACCAAAGTAAACATGAGGGAATACCCGACATAGAACGACTCAACCTGATATAGAAACTCATTCCTGTAACATACGGGCCTATAAGGCCAATGTGATACATTATACACTTAAAATATAGGCCAACAAGGCCATACAAGTATCCGTATATATGACATCTATCTACAAGCCTCTAAGAGTACAAACTTATCATAAAGGTCGGGACAGAGCCTCGCCATACCAAACAATACACGTCTAAATCATACTGACCAAAAAAGAAACTCCGGATCAAATGAAATGCACCAACATCTTCCGCTGAGCTGATAGCCTACTTGGAGGACTCTCGACCTGTCTATAAGGACCTGCTGGCATGAGACTATGAAGATCCGACATGTCATTTTGAGTATCTGTACTTTGCTCGGTATTTTGAGGGCTTGAGTAAGTCCGAATTATGTTATGGAACTTGTTGGTATGTTTAGACGTGGTCCCGAGGGTCTCGGGTAAGTTTCAGATAGGTTTGGGTTGTGTTGCGCTGGTTTTTCTTATGTTTCGATTTCGTTTTTCAAGCATAAATGATATCATATTGAAAAAATGAGCTCCTATTTTTGTTTTGAATGAATCATTAGGTCCGTATCGTAATTAAGGACCCGTAGAAAAAATAATCGTCGAATTCGAACATCGTATGAGGATTTTATGGTAATTTTACTGAGAATTGGGTTGCTAGATTTTTTCAGTTTAATAACGCAATTGCCACTGACTTCGTATTAAAAATCTGCACTATTTTCAATTATTGAAACTAACATATCTCCTTCAATATAAGGTTAAATTGTGTGATTCAATAGCCTAACTTGACTAGAATTTCACAAGGAATCCATTGGAGATATAAAAAGCGAGTTTCAGGATTGTTTGGCATAAGAAACGAGGCATAATAGCTGGTAGAAAAAATATATAAAACAAGGGTTTGTTCAGTTGGTCATATTTTGAGTTGGGAAGCTGGGATTTGGGCGATTTTCACCATATGGACTGGGTTAAATGTTCTCTACTCGATTTTTGTTATATTTCATGAATCAATTTTTGTTTTTGGGATCTGATTGATGATTTCAAAGTGAAATTTGGGGAGGGGGGGGGGTTTGCCTAAAGTTTCATAAAGTGAATTTTTATGTTTTGAACATCGATTCGGAGTCGGATTTGAGTGAAATTAGTATGGGTGGACTCATAATTGAATGGGTTATCGGATTTTGTTTGTTTTGTCGGGTTCCGAGGTGCGGGCCTGAGTAGGAGTTTTTGCCGATTTAGGCCTATGATTAAAGATTCGACCTTTTTCAATTGGGATTGGTTTCTTTAGCATTGTTTTATGTATTTGAGTTATTTTTGGTTAGTTTCGAGCCGTTCGGAGGTCGGAATGTGCGAGATGGCAATTTTGGACCATCGCTTGGCTTGCTCGGTATTGTAATTGACTTGTTCCAGGTAAGTGTTTTGTCTAGCTTTGTTGAGGGAATTTTTCCTCCTATTTGTCATTGTTTGCTACATGCGGGGGTGATACATATCTGAAGTGACGAGCATATATGTATGTGCCAGGATTAATCACGCTCGGGGGTAGATTATGTTATAATTATGTCTTGTAGAATTTCATAACCTTCTTGCTTCATACCTCACTTGACTTCTAGATATTAAGAACGCATTGTAAAAATGTTAGAGTCGAGACTTAGTCTAATATAACTTAATCAATGTGATGGAAATTCGTAGGATATATTGTTGTGTCTAATTCGACCATCTCTATGCATAATCGTTAATATGTTGATATGATCAATATTTTTTTGATGCTAGATTACATACTTGTATTGTTGATAAATTGTGGGATTTTGTGGAAGTACTTGAATTATATGGCCCTTAAGGGTTTCATTGAATCATTGTTGGCTTGTAAAGCAGTAATTGAGAACTTGTTTGGAATATTTGTTGATCACTCTCCTCGATGTTATATATACTTCCCGACTTGCCATTTTATTGAAATTCATATGCTTGGTGAGGAAGAGTTTAAAGCACGAAGGGTGATGTCGTGCCATCTTATAATCATTATCATGTGAGGAAGAGAGTAAAGCACGAAGGGTGATGACGTGCCATTATTTATATTCATTATCATGTGAGGAAGAGTGTAAAGCACGAAGGGCGATGCCGTGCCATTGTTTATATCATTATCATGTGAGGAAGAGTGTAAAGCACGAAGGGTGATGTCGTGCCATTTCGTATACATTATCATGTAAGGAAAGAGCGTAAAGCACGAAGGGTGATGTCGTGCAGGCGAGGATGAGGTACATGCATTATTATGGGATTGGTTTCTTTAGCCTATTTATGTTGTGTTGGGTCGGTTGGTTGGGGTTCAGAGTGGTCGTGGTGAGAAATGAGACACTTAGTCTCTTAACTTGACTTAGTAGTTGAAAAAGTCAACTAAGAGTTGACTTATTGGTAAACGACATCGGAATGTAGATTTTATGGCTCGGATAGCTTCGTTAGGTGATTTGGGACGTAAGAGTGTGCTCGAAATTATGTTCTAATGTCTGGTGTAGAATAAGGCTTGAATTGGCAAAAGTTAGTTTTTGGTGATTTCCGATCGGCAGGGGAAAATAGGCTATCGGGGTCGGAATTGAATTCCGGAAGTAGGAACAGGTTTGTAATGTCATTTTGGATATGTTTGCAAATTTTAAGGCCAATCGGATGTGGTTTGGATGGTTTCGGCATCCTTGGTGAAATTTAGAAGTTTCAAAGTTCATAGGCTTGAATTTGATGTGATTTTGGTGTTTTTGCGTTGATTTTGTTGTTTCGAAGGGTCGACTAAGTTTGAATGAGGTTATGGGATGTGTTGGTATACTTGGTTGGGGGTCCTGAGGGGATCGAGATTGATTTCGAGTGGTTAACGGAGGTTTGGACTTAGGAATTTGCAGCAAAGTTGTTGTTGGTGCCATTTTATTGGTGTGACCGCACTTGCGGATGGGGAGTCGCAGGTGCGATGGACCTTACGCAGATGCGAAAAAAGGTCAGGCTGGAGGAAGTCGCAGGTGCGAGGCATGGGCCTCACCTGCGAAGCTGTAGGTGCGGCTGAGTCACCGCAGGTGTGAGACTTGGACTTTCAGTGGAATTCCGCAGGTGCACAATTGGAACCGCAAGTGCGGGTCTGCAGGTGCGAAGCAAGGGCCGCAGGTGCGGTTTAGCTTGGCAGAAAGTATAAATAGGTGCCTCCGCGAAATTTTGGCATTTTCTTCATTTTTGCATGCGGGTTAAGTTAATTTGGGAGCAATTTGAAGGAGGATTTCGAGGGTCTTCAGTGGAGGTAAGATTCTTCGACTATAAACTCGATTCTATGTTATTATGTGATGGATTAGGCTTGGAATTTGTGGACTAAATGGAATAAATTGGGGGTTTAGGGCTTGGGAAATTAAGACTTGTAATTAAGGAATTTAAGGGATGTTTGTGGTCGGATTTTGATACATTTTATATGTGTAGACTCGGGAAAGGATTAGGATTCTTGTGACGTGATTTTTATCGAATTCTGAGACGTGGGCCAGGGGCTCGAGTTTGGCCAATTTCAGGAATTATGCCTAAAATTGTTACCTTTCGATTGGGTTTTGCTCCTTTAGCGTATATTGATGATGTTAATCTGGTTTTGGTTAGATTCGGAGCAATCGGGTGCCGATTCAAGGGGCAAGAGCATCGCGGATTAGTATTTTGGCCCGGTGGAGGTATGTAATGACTATAAATCTTGTCTTGAGGGTATGAAACCCCGGACTTCGTATTTTCTCACTATTTTTAGAGTGGCGCACATGTCGGATGGCGAGTGTGTGGCGTGCACTGATTTTTGGTTTTGGACTTGGTCCTTTCCGCGGAAACTATTGAGTTGCGTATTTTACTCTAAATCATATGTTTAATTGTGTTCTAAAACTACTGCTATATTTGGGTTGTAAATCATGTTTGGGGCCTCGTGCCGACTTGTTTAGACCCCTTGGGGGTTTTTTACTGCTATTTCCTCACTGTGTTGACTTATGATTTACACTCAGTCATGTTATGTTTAACTGATTTCGAAACTCAGCCTTATTTACATTATTTTGAGATATAAAATGATGTCTGGGACAAGTACCCCGTTTTACTGATACGCCCGAGGGGCTTTTGAGAGGTCTTGACTGAGTGAGGGAGAGGGCCTGATTGTGAGGATATGATATGCCACGAGCTGGCTTGATATTAGCGCTTGGGATGAAGGAGCCCCTCCGGAGTCAGTACTGATGTGTGGCTAGAATTCATGGTTTAACATGTTATATGCCTTACATTTTATGTGCGTTAATGATAAAAATACACTTCGTATGTGCATAAATCTATTTCATGTGTAGGTGCATTTGAGATGGAGACCGAACTAAATGGATGCATGAACATCGAAAATACGCTCAAGAGTCAAAGAGGAGTGACCCGGGCTATACCCGGGCGTTTTGGCCTTAAAGCCAGGCCAACCCGAGCGTTAGTGGGGCGTTTGGCCCCTAAAGCAAGGGTCAGCCTGGCATTAGTGGGGCGTTAGACCCCTAAAGCCAGGTCTGCCCTAGCTTTAAGGGGGCGTTTGAGCCCAAACGCTTGGGTCCCGAGGTCCTGTCAATTCAGAGTTTTAAAGAGTTTTAAGTGTTTCCCGGTTGGAATAGAAGTCTCCTACATGTTTAGCGTTTATCCCAAACATATAAATAGACCCCAAAACACAATTTGGGAGGGGAAGAAGCCATTGAAGAAAAGAACAACGTGTGCATTACTACTCAGTGAAGCAAATATTGATTTTTATATCTTTTATTTATTATTTTGTATTTCAATTATGCAAGTTATTTTAGAATTGATTCTTATGAATATGAGTAGCTAATTTTTCTTAATCTAGGGTTTTGATGGAACCCGTTGGGGGATAAACTTATTGTGATATTAATATAGTTTTGATTGGTTGATTAATCTCTATTTGTTCAACTACATTCTTATTGTAGTTGATTGAAGGGCCCTCAATTAGTTGTTCCTATTTATTATGTATCTACTTGAGAGAGATTGCATATTTAGGTAGTTGTTAGAACAACATCACTCCCGGAGTATAGACCAAAGTCATAACTGAGGGTTTAGAAGTTGGATTAGAAATAACGATACTTCGGGAGGAATCTAAAGTGAACTGTAATGGAATCTAGCTACCGTAACTTGAGAGAGTGCGTCTTGTAAATTGTCATAATTACTTGAGAGATATTTATGGTAGATAGAATGTTCATGATTGATAGAGACAACTAATCTAACTATAAGATGTATCCGAGAAGGAAGTTCACCAACGGGGGGAAACCATAGCCTTAGACCTTTATCATAATTGTTTGCAACACATTGTTAGTTATTATTATTGTCAATAGAATTAGTAAAACATCATCAATTTATATTAAAAAGTCTTAAGAGAATTGATTGAGTAAAAGTTGTGTATTCTAAAGCCTTGATTGATACGTAAACTCCCTGTGGGATCGACTCTGGGCATAATACCCTGAATTATATTTGCAACGCCCGCTTAGTCTTTTATAAGACATAGTTGAGTGTGATCAAATTTTGGCGTCGTTACCGGGGAGTTAACGGTATTATCAATTGAGTTGGAAGAAATACAAAAATTTTGAAATATAGTCAATTTTCTTTATATTTTCGTTTTTACATTGAAAGTTTAACGTTTGCTAACGTGTTGCAGGTGCATGCCTAGAAACTCATCACGGACTGGTGAAGTAGTTGAAGTCTTATCAGACCCCGAGAAAGTTTTCAAGGCCCTAAACCGGACCAACCGGAAAAGAAAACATCA
>ML346168.1:0-14748 GCA_005239505.1 Nicotiana paniculata
CATACACAGGTAATATAAGAATCTACGAATCCTAAAAGGGAAATATAATTGCAAATAAGTACACACTCGTCACCTCGCATACTTGGACTACAATCAACAAGGAAAACTCAATCCTAAGGCGTAGTTCTCCCACACAAGGTTAGGCAAGATACTTACCTCAAAGACGACAATCCGGTACTCAAAATTAGACTTCTCGGGCGAAAAGACCTCCGGACGGCTCAAAATCAACTAAAACAACTTCAAAATACACATAAAACGTATAAGGAACTATTCTGAATAATAAAGTTTCAATCTTTACAAAATTATAAAAATCGACCCAAAAGTCGACCCCCGGGCCCGCTCCTCGAGACCGGACAAATATTACAAATTCCGGTTACCCATTCCGATACGAGTTCACCCATACTAAATCTATCCAATTTCGATATCATTTGGTCATTCAAATCATGAATTTTCATTTTTTTGAAGTTTTCTTTCAAAACCCATAATCCCCTCAACCCAAAACACAAATTAAATGATAAAAACAAGAACTAATTCATGAAATATATTTAAATCTAGTGGAAGAACACTTACCCATCCGATTTGTGTGAAAAATCCTCAAAGAATCGCCCAAAACCGAGTTCTAGAAGTCAAAATATGTAAAAAAGATGATGAAACCCCGATTTTGAGATTATAACCATTCTGTCCAAACATTTTTTTTGCTAAATGCGATCTCGGGCCAGTTATTGCGATCGCATAGATGAAGAAAGGGTCGCTGCCAAAATAGTATAGTGCGATCGCGTGGGTTACATTGCAATCGCATAAGAGAAAAAAGGGGGCATCTGCGAATGCGGTGCAGGGTTGGCGATTGCATAGGGCAACAAGGTCTGGCCCAAGCCTGACTCTCTACTGTGCGATTGTGAAGTGTATGGTTTTGGAAGGTATGCGATCGCAGACGAGTATATGCGAACGCATTGAAGGAAAACTGGGCAGGAAAAAAATAATGCTATGTGATCGCGTCTATATCTATGCGATCGCATAGAAGGAAACTAGAAAACAGAGATCAGCAGTGGTAAAATGAGGGAAAATCGACCAGAAACCTATCCGAAATACACCTGAGGCTCCTGAAACCACACACACAAGTCATATAACCGAACACGGACTCGCTCTAGGTTTCAAAACACATAAAATAACACTAAAATGACGAATCAACCCAAAAATCAATGAAATTCCTCAAAACTTCTTTAAACATCAAATTTTGCATTTTTGACCCGAATCACGTCAAACCAAGTCCGTTTATTACAAAACTTCAAAGATAACACATATGAATCATATCGAACCTGTACCAGGCTCCGGAACCAAGATACGAGCCCGATACCATAGGTTTCACATCAAATTTCATTTCAAAAACCTTTATATTATTCGAAAAACAATTTTCTTCAAAAATTCATTTCTCGGACTTGGGACCTCGAAATTCGATTACGGGCAAACGCCCAAGTCCCATATTTTCCTAGACACCCGCCTGGACCGTCAAATCACGAGACCAGGTCCGTTTACCAAAAACGTTGACCGAAGTCAACTTTATTAAAAATTCTAATACAAAATTATCAGTTTTATTAGTTTTTTTCACATAAAGGCTTCCCGAATACACGCCCGGGCTGTGCACGCAAATTAAGGTAATATAGAAGGAGGTTTTTTACAACCTCGAAACACAAAATTAGCTAGAATATACGGGATGACCTTTCGGGTCATCACACCATTAGACAAAACAGAGGAACTTCTTCTCATGCAACATCAACCAACACACTTCGATTGTGATGAAAGAGGAAACTGAGTAACTTGCTTTTAATAGAATGTGGATAACCAATCAAAGAGATGCATGTAAAAGGATTAATAGCTGAAGCATAATTTTTTCTGATATGAAGCAAATCATCTAATGAAATATCATGCTTGAGAAAAACATATGATATATAATTCTAATTCTTAATAAAGCAATATGTGATACCTTATTAATGGTTTTAGTGAAGGTAGCAATAGCCATGGTCAGCCAAGCAAACCAACAATAAGCATAAATTAAAGTAAAAGTCTGATCACTGACCAGAGCCACCAGCTGTAGTGGCTTGCCTATACTTCTTGTCTTGAACATACCTAGAAGCACAAATGTCCCTAATTACCTAAGAGAATGCAAGAGCAAGGCAACCTTATCACACCTACGTAAGAAGTGACATCCAATTTATAATTTTTTTAAAATGGACAACACGAGTCACATGATGCTATTAGACAACATAGAGGAACTTACTCTCATGCAACATCAACCAATACAGTTCTGTTGTGATGAAAGAAGAAACCGATGAGCTTTCTTTTAGTAGAATGTAAATAACCAATCAAAGAGATGCCTGCAAAAAAGAAATAAGAACTTAAGCATAATTTTTTCTAATTTGAGGAAAATTATCTGATAGAATATCATGCTTGAGACCAGCATATGATCTACGATTTTAATTCTTAATAAAACACTATGTGATACTTTCTTAATGATTTTAGTGAAGATAGCAATAGCTAAGGCCGACCAAGCAAACCAATAATAAGCAAAAATAAAAGTAAAATTCATATCACTAACCTGAGTCAGCAGCTGTAGTGGCTTGCATGTACTTTTTGTCTTGAATATACCTAGCAGCACAAACATCCATGAGCTAGTCTCTATTGTTCCTGGCTCGGCTACAACATACCCGTCAAAATTCAATTGCAAGAAAAATCCGAGATCTCCAAATCTGAAACCTCTCCAGTAATCATAGTAGTCACTTTAAGTCCTACCACCTCCATTGTCATACAGTTCCAAATTACTTCGCATTATTTTGGAAGCCCAAAACTCATTTTGTAATGACCCAACCGGTCATTTTGCGTTACCGAACCTCGTTCCCCTAAATGAACTTCCCATAGCGGCTTATTGTGATTTATGACTTGCGGGGGAGGGTGGTCCGGGATTCGGAAGTGTTTAGAGTGCTATAGGAACACTTGGTTCCTTAAGGTTGGCCTTTAAGGCCAAGTTTGACTTCGGTCAATATTTTGAGCAAACGACCTTGGAATCGAGTTTCCACGATTTCGGTAGCTTTGTATGATGATTTCAAACTTGGGCGTGTGTTCGGAATGGGTTTTGGATGACCCGGAAGCGTTTCGGCGCCAAATATCAGAATAAGAATTTCCTTAAGTTCATATGTGGTTTGGGACGTGTTTTTGTGTTATCGAGGTCTGACCGGAATTTTGAGACCGGAGATAGTTTTGTTATGTCATTTATGACTTGCCTGCAAAATTTGGTATCATTCCGAGTAGTATAGGTCGGTTCGGCGCATTGTTAGCGAATTCTAGAACTTTAAGTTCAAAGTTTGATTCAATTTGGTTTTGGGGTCGAATACTTAGTTTCATTGTTGTTTTTCACGTTCCAAAAATTCGAGCGAGTTCGTATCATGAATACAGACTTGCCAGTGCCTTTGGAAGGGGTCCTGAGCGGCTCGGGTGAGTTTTGGACCCCTCGGAGCTAATTGCAAAACACCAAAAATTTCCAGGTCTGGTTTCCTTCTCTGCGATCGCGGAGGGGTTACCGCGTTTCCAAAGAAGGAACTGGACAGGGGTGGTGAGCGCCCTGTGCATTCGCACAAAAGGCACCGTGATCCCGATGGGTTGGGCTCCCGACCCAGTGCGATCGCACACCCCACCCGCGTTCCCACAGTGCCCGGCCATTGGGCCAGCCCAGCTACTCCTTACCCTGTGCGTTCGCAGGGCTCTCTCCTCGTTCGCATAGGAGGCCATGTGGGCCTGGTCATTTAAAGTTGTGCAATCGCACTGCACAGGCCACGATTGCATAGAGGAGACCACTAGGCAGTATGTTTTTATAGCGGGATTTAATTCATTTCCCTCATCTTCTTCTTCTTCCTTGGGACGATTTTCAGCATTCAAGAGGGGCAAACGACCTAGTTATTGAAGGTAAGTAAATTCTACCCTAGTATTAGTTTCATGCATGGGTTACAAGCTAAATTAACTACCTAATTAGTGAAAATTAAGGATTTGGGGTAGTAACCTAGGGCTTTCAGGGATTTAGAGAATTACCCGTCAATTAGCTATGAAGTCAAGTAAAAATCATGTATTAACGCTCTTTTATATGTTCCGTCTTTTAATCTCTTGTCTGTGAGCTCCTTAACAAAAAAAGCCTGAACTCCAGTGTAACTTTCGTCTCTGATCGGTGTCTTTTTCAGGACCCGAGGACGGGGGGATCCTTGGGAGTGGACTATCTTATCCAAACTCCCAGCATCAATGATTATCTTTAGGTTATGGGTGAGTGGTTCCTTCGTGAATTCTCGGAATCCGAGCGTGCAGGCCCGGGGTGAATTTTGGGATTTCTTCAAGAATGATGAATTTACTAAATAAGTAGGAGAATTTCCATACGTTGAGCATAAATTGATGTATTTGTATAACGTTTGGCAAGTTTCGAGTCCTCGGGTGTAGAGTTCGGAGTTTCGGGCGCGTTCTTGGTCCGGGGAGTAGATTCGACAAGAGGTGAGTCTTCTTCTAACCTTGTAAGGGGGAACTGTCCCTCTAGGTGATTTAAATGCTATATGTGATAATTGTGGGGGCTACGTACGTACAAAGTGACGAGAGTCTGTACGTAGAGGCTATTACTATTATGTCCGGGTAGTTACGCCCATATCATGCCTTGTGTTTTACTTGATATGAACTAGATGCTTAATAAATTAAATGTTACGTGCGGCTTATTTCCTTGAGGTCATGGAATTTGAGAAAACTTGTAAGGAGTTGTTCACTGAAAAGTAATTTAAAAAGGAATAATGTGTGTGCATGTGACCGCTTCACAATTTACATTCCGCGAGCAGAGAGTGATTTCCCCCACTCTTATGGGAACGGGCCATATGCCACGGCGGATTGAGAGATGCACTTTTGGTTCAGGCCGTTCGATCCTCGGCAGTGCATAGAGAGGATTGCTTCATGGCAAAGATGCATTTTTGGTTCGGGCCGTTTGATCCTCGGCAGTGCATAGATGTGAGTACTTTATGGAAAGGTGCACTTATGGTTCGGGACGCTCGACCCTCGGCATAGCACGGACATGACTATCTTTTGACTCCGGTCGGTTGTCCTTACCCTGCATGCGCATGATTTATTTGTTACTAAATTCATGGACATTGATTTGACAGATATTTGGGGGAAGGTGAAGTAGTAATTGTTTTATTCATTCCCAGTACTTCTTTGGATTTCAGTGCCTTATATATATTTGTTGCTTCACTTCCTTTACATGCCTACCGTTTCCGTCATATTCTGTTAAATTATATTATTGGACCTTAGTGAGTGTCATGTCCACCTCTCGTCACTACCTCTTTGAGGTTAGGCGGGATACTCAATGGGTACATATATATATGTTCTCATGCTACGCTTCTATACTTAATTGTACAGGTTCTAAGGCTGGTGCATCTGGTTGTCGGGCCGGAGCTTGATTTGATTATAGACGGGGTTGCCTTCACGGTGAGCTGTTTTCTCCTGGCGATATCTGGCAGCACCATGGGGTTTCTTATGCTTATTTCTCATGTATTTCCTTCAGACACTGGGACTGTATACTATATCTTTTGTATATTCTGTTAGTATGCCCGTAGGACTTGTGACACTAGTTCCTGGCACACATGTGATAGTTATTATGGATTTCGGGTTTGTATATATATTGGCTCACACCTCTTCATGACTGCTTTTGATTAAAAACTGGCTAATTATCCTTGTCGATTCATGTTTTAAGTTTTAAAACTCAGTATATATTGAAATGTTTAAATCTAATAAGAAAGAACCCTTAGTAAATTGAGTGTTGGCTTGCCTGACCCTGCTGTTGGGTGCCATCACAACCTAAGATAGGATTTTGGGTCGTGACAACATGGTATCAGAGCACTAGGTTCACGTAATTCTCACGAGTCACGGGCAAACCAAGTAGACGGATCGGTATGGAGACGTTTGTAATTATCTTCAGGAGGCTATGGGGTGTTATGAAACCTCTCTTTGTCCTTATTCTATCGTGCAGTCGATGATTTACTAAACTCATTCTATTATTCTCTCACGGATGGTGAGGATGTGTGCTTCTGATGTTCCAGACACGGGAAGGGCCACTACCCCCGTTGTCTGAGGCCGCGGCAGAGGCCGGGGGAGGGCACCGACCCGCGGTAGGGGACGAGGGCGTCCCAAAGCTATTCCGGTTCCGCCACCAGAGGACTTTATTACAGAGGAGCAGGATGAGGTGCCTCCAGCAGATCCTGCTCCAGTATATCTCATGACGGCACTAGGCTTCCAGGTAGTCAGGGGTCGTATGATGAGATTTATGGACACGATGTCCCAGGCTGGTTTATTTCCTGCAGATCCTGCCACTTCTCAGGTGGGAGGGGAGTCCAGACCCCTACTGCCCAGACTGCAGGCCAGATAGCAGCATTACATCATACCCCGGGTACACTGCCCATGGGTGGGGTCTAGCCTGTTGCGGCAGCGCCTGAGCCTAGACCAGTTGCGGACGGTGATCTGCAGAAGTTATTGCATAGATGGACTCGATTGCACCCTCCATTCTTTGTGGGTGAGCGAGGCGAGGATGCCCAAGATTTTGTAGATAGGTGCAGGGAAACACTGCACAACATGAGGATACTAGATTCCCATGGAGTGGATTTCACTACCTTTCAGTTGGGGGGTAGAGCTCGTAGGTGGTGGCAGTCCTATATTCTCAGGAGGCCAGCAGATTCTCCTCCTGTCACTTGGGAGCAGTTCACGCAGATGTTTCTAGATAGATATATCCCACCCTCTGAGAGGGAAGAGTTGCGATATCAGTTTGAGCGGCTAGAGCAGAGACAGATGTCAGTGACAAATTATGAGGCCAAATTTTCAGAGTTGTCTCGCCATGCACTCATGAGACTACCTACTAATGCAGAGAGGGTGCGGATATTTGTGGCTGGGTTGCATCCAGGTATTAAGGCCACCATGGCCCGAGAGGTGGAGATGGGTACTTCTTATCAGCTCGTGGTAGAGATTGCTCGCAGAATCGAGGGGTATCGGTTGAGGAGCAGGGAGCAGGGGCAGCAGGACAAGAGGGCTAGATTCTCTGGAGATTTTAGAGGATCCTCAGCTAAGGGCAGAGGTCAGTTTAGCAGTGGTCAGCCAGCAGGCCTTTATATTCAGCACCTCCACCAACTCCCCGAGGTGTTCCAGCGAGGCCTCATTTCAGTGCCATGCCAGAGCGCTCCTACCGTCCTCCTGCCATTCAGAGTTTACCCAGTGGTTATCCCAGTCATCCGAGACCCTCCAACCCCTACTTCAGTGTTATGCCAGAGGGCCCACATCGCCCTCCAGCCATTCAGGGTTCTTCTTCTGGGTAGCAGACTATGGTACTTGGGAGGTTTTATGAGTGTGGAGAGCCAGTTCATATGAGGAGGCAATGTCCCAGGTTTCAGGGCAAGGCCCTACAGCAGGGTTATCAGCCGATGGGTCTAGCACCAGCAGTCCGACCACCTAGAGGTGGAGGACAGGTCGGCAGGGGTCGTCTTAGAGGTGGAGGCCAGTCAAGGGGAGGTCAGGTAGCTCCTGTTCATTCTGGTGGAGCTCAGCCTTTCGATACTCCAGCTAGATTCTTTTCCATTCCGGCCAGATCAGATGCAGTGGCCTCAGACGGTGTAATCACAAGTATTATCTCAGTATGTGGTAGAGAGGCTTCAGTATTAATTGATCTAGGATCCACCTATTCATATGTTTCAACATTATTTGCTCATTTTCTGGATGCTCCTCGCGAGTCCTCGGGTTCTCCTATATATGTGTCCACTCCTGTGGGCGATTCTGTGGTGGTAGACCGGATTTATCGATCTTGTGTGATCACATTTTGTGGGTTCGAGACCAGAGCGTACCTTTTATTGCTCGATATGGTTGATTTTAAGATTATTCTAGGCATGTATTGGCTATCTCCTTATCATGCTGTGCTAGATTGCCATGCCAAGGCAGTTACTTTAGCCATGCCGGAGTTGCCTAGGTTAGAGTGGAGAGGTTCCTCAGTTAGTGCACCCAGGCGGTTTATTTCATTCATGAAGGCTCGGCATATGATCGAGAAGGGTTGTCTGTCCTATTTTGCTTATGTGCGGGACACCACCGCCGAGTCTCCGACGATTGATTCAGTGCCAGTGGTTCGAGAGTTTGCTGATGTATTTCCTTCAGACCTTCCAGGCATGCCTCCGGACTGTGATATTGATTGATTTAGCTCCAGGCACCCAGCCTATTTATATTTCTCCGTACCGTATGGCCCCGAAGGAGTTGAAGGAGCAGCTTGAGGAGTTGTTAGCTAAGGGGTTCATCAGACCGAGTGTATCGTCGTGGGGTGCTCCAGTTCTATTCGTGAAGAAGAAGGATGGGTCCATGAGGATGTGTATTGATTACCGCCAGTTGAACAAGGTTACCATTAAGAACAAGTATCATTTTCCGCGCATCGATGATTTTTTTGACCAGTTGCAGGGCGTTCGGGTGTTTTCTAAGATTGATTTGAGATCAAGATATCATCAGTTGAATATTTGGGCCTCAGATGTTTTGAAGACTGCTTTTCGTACGAGATATGGCCACTATGAGTTCCCGGTGATGTCCTTTGGCTTGACTAATGCCCCAGCAGCATTCATAGACTTGATGAATAGGGTGTTCAGGCCGTATATTGATTCCTTTGTTATTGTCTTTATTGATAGCATCTTGATTTACTCACGTAGCCTGGGAGAGTACGAGCAGCATTTGAGATTTGTGCACCAGACCTTGCGGGAATAGAAGCTATATGATAAGTTCTCCAAGTGTGAGTTCTGGTTGGATTTCATAGAATTCTTGGGGCATGTAGTATCCAGAGAGGGTATCAAGGTTGATCCTCAGAAGATCGAGGCAGTTCAGAGTTGGTCGCGTCCTACTTCAGCTACAGAGATCAAGAGTGTTTTGGGCCTAGCAGGCTATTATCGCCGATTTGTAGAGGGGTTCTCTTCTATTGCAGCTCCATTGACCAGATTGACTCAGAAGAATGCCCCGTTCTGATGGTCTGACGAGTATGAGGCGAGCTTTCAGAAGCTCAAGACAACATTGACCTCAGCACCAGTTCTAGTATTGCCTTCCGGTTCTGGGATGTATATAGTATATTGCGACGCTTTGCGCGTTGGCTTGGGGTGTGTGTTGATGCAGGAAGGGATATTTATTGCTTATGCTTCGCGACAGCTGAAGGTTCATGAGAAGAATTATCCTGTGCACGATTTGGAGTTGGCGGCGATTGTTCATGCTCTTAAGTTTTGGAGGCACTACTTGAATGGAGTGTCCTGTGAGGTTTATACAGACCACCGTAGCTCGCAGCACTTGTTCAAGCAGAAAGAACTTAATTTGAGGCAGCGCAGATGGCTTGAGTTGCTGAAGGATTATGACATCACCATTCTATATCATTTGGGCAAGGCAAATGTGGTAGCGGATGCTCTGAGCAGGAAGGCGGAGAGTATGGGTAGCTTGAACTTATATCGCAATAGAGGAGAGACCTCTAGCCTTGGAAATTCAGTCCTTGGGTAATCTCCCGGTGACATTAGACCTTTCAGAGCCTCGTCGAGTTCTAGCACATGTGGTCACTCAGTCTTCGTTATGGATTGAAATTAAGGCTCGGCAGTTTGATGATCCATGCTTGGCAGAGCTTCGGGAGACAGTGGTACAGGGTGGTGCCAAGGAGGTGACTATTGGCGAGGATGGTGTTCTGAGACTTCAAGGCCGTTTATGCGTTCCTAATGTTGATGGCCTGAGGGAGAGGATTCTAGAGGAGGCACACAGTTCTCGGTATTCTGTTCATCCTGGTGCTACGAATCGTGATTTGAAGCAGCATTACTGGTGGAGGCGGATGAAGAGGGACATCATGAAGTTTGTGAATAGGTGTCTTAATTGCCAGTAGGTGAAGTGTGAGTACTAGAGGCCAGGAGGCCTACCTCAGCAGATGCCCATTCCTGAGTGGAAATGGGAGCGCATCACTAAGGACTTCGTGGTTGGATTGCCTCGGGCCTTGCGGAAGGTTGACACTGTTTGGGTCATTGTGGATAGATTGACCAAATCGGCGCATTTCATTCCAGTAGCTACTACTTATACTTCTGAGAGGTTAGCCCAGATCTACATTCGGGAGATAGTCCGGTTGCACAGTGTGACGGTGTCCATTATATCAGATCGAGGTCCTCAGTTCACCTTGCATTTCTGGAGAGCATTGCATAGTAAGATAGGTACCCAGATAGACCTCAGCACAGCATTTCACCCTCAGACTGATGGTCAGTCGGAGCGTACAGTTCAGATATTGGAGGACATGCTCAGGTCATGCGTGATTGACTTCGGGGTTCAGTGGGACCAATTCTTGCCTTTGGCCGAGTATGCTTACAATAATAGTTACCAGTCCAGCATCGAGATGGCCCCATTTGAGGCTTTGTATGGTCGGCGATGTCGTTCCCCTATCAGGTGGTTTGAGCCTGGCGAGGCAAAGCTATATGGTATTAACCTGGTGAGGGATGCTTTGGAGAGGGTGAAGTTGATTCAGGAGAGGCTCCGTACAACACAGTTCAGACAGAAGAGTTACGCAGATCAGAGGCCGCGTGATGTATCATTTATGGAGGGAGACAAAGTACTGTTGAAGGTCTCGCCGATGTATTATGAGGTTTGGCAAGAAGGGCAAGCTGAGCCCGAGGTTTATAGGTCCCTTCAAGGTGTTGAGGCGAGTTGGGGAGGTTGCTTATGAGCTAACCTTACCTCCCAATTTATCACGATTTCATCCCGTATTTCATGTATCCATGCTCCGGAGGTACCACGTCGACACCTATCACGTGGTAGATTTCATAACTATTCAGTTGGATGAGAGGTTGGGCTACGAGGAGGAGTAAGTTGCTATTATTGATAGACAGGATCGCCAGTTAAGGTCCAAGAGAGTTTCTGCAGTGAAGGTCTAGTGGAGGGGCCAACCAATCGAGGAAGCGACCTGGGACTCCGAGGAGGACATGCGGAGCAGATATCCACACTTATTCAGCACTTCGGGTATGATTCTAGACCCGTTCGAGGACGAACATTTGTTTAAGAGGTGGAGAATGTAACGACCCGACCGGTCGTTTTGCGTTATCGAACCTCGTTCCCCTAAATGAAACTTCCCATAGTGGCTTATTGTGACTTATGACTTGCGGGGGCGGGTGGTCCGGGATTCGGAAGTGTTTAGGGTGCTAAAGGAACACTTGGTTCCTTAAGGTTGGCCTTTAAGGCCAAGTTTGACTTCAGTCAACATTTTGAGCAAACGACCTCGAAATCGAGTTTCGACAATTTCGGTAGCTTCGTATGATGATTTCGGACTTGGGCGTGTGTTCGAAATGGGTTTTGGATGAACCGGGAGCGTTTCGGCGCCAAATATCGAAATAAGAATTTCCTTAAGTTCATATTGTGGTTTGGGATGTGTTTTTGTGCTATCGAGTTCCGAACAGAATTCCGAGATCGGGATTAGTTCCGTTATGTCATTTGTGACTTGCCTGCAAAATTTGGTGTCATTCCGAGTAGTATAGGTCGGTTCGGCGCATTGTTAGCGAATTCTAGAACTTTAAGTTCAAAGTTTGATTCAATTTGGTTTAGGGGTCGATTCTTAGTTTCGTTGTTATTTTTCATGTTCCAAAAATTCAAGCGAGTCCGTATCATGAATATAGACTTGCCAGTGCCTTTAGACGGGGTCCTGAGGGGTTCGGGTGAGTTTTGGACCCCTCGGAGCTAATTGCAAAAAACAAGAAATTTCCAGGTCTGGTTTCCTTCTCTGCAATCGCGGAGGGGTTACCGCGTTCGCAAAGAAGGAACTGGGCAAGGGTGGTGAATGCCATGTGCATTCGCACAAAAGGCACCGCGATCGCGATGGGTTGGGCTCCTGACCTAGTGCGATCGCACACCCCACCCGCGTTTGCACAGTGCACGGCCATTGGGTCAGCCCAGCTACTCCTTACCCCGTGCGTTTGCAAGGCTCTCTCCGTGTTTGCATAGAAGGCCATGTGGGCCTGGTTATTTAAAGATGTGAGATAGCACTGCCCCGGCCGTGATCGCATAGAGGAGACCACTAGGCTGTGTTTTTATTGGGGAATTTAATTCATTTCCCTCATCTTCTTCTTCTTCCTTGGACGATTTTCAGCATTCAAGAGGGGCAAACGACCTAGTTATTGAAGGTAAGTAAATTCTACCCTAATATTAGTTTCATACATGGATTATAAGCTAAATTAACTACCTAATTAGTGAAAATTAAGGATTTGGGGAAGTAACCTAGGGATTTCGGGAATTTAGAGAATTACCCGTCAATTAGCTATGAAATCAAGTAAAAATCATGTATTAACGATCCTTAGGTTATGGGTGAGTGGTTCCTTCGTAAATTCTCGGAATCCGAGAGTGCGGGGCCGAGGTGAATTTTGGGATTTCTTCAAGTATGATGAATTTACTAAATAAGTAGGAGAATTTCCATACTTTGAGCATAAATTGATGTATTTGTATAACATTTGGCTAGTTTCGAGTCCAAAGGTGTAGAGTTCAGAGTTTCGGGCGCGTTCTTGGTCCGGGGAGTAGATTCGACACGAGGTGAGTCTTCTTTCTAACCTTGTAAGGGGGAGTTGTCCCCCTAGGTGATTTAAATGCTATATGTGATAATTGTGGGGGCTATGTACGTACAAAGTGACGAGAGTTCCTATGTAGCGGCTATTACTACTATGTTCGGGTAGTTAGGACCACATCATGGCTTGTGTTTTACTTGATATGAACTATATGCTTAATAAATTAAATGTTACATGCGGCTTATTTCCCCGAGGTCGTGGAATTTGGGAAAACTTGTAAGGAATTGTTCATTAAAAAGTATTTTAAAAGGAATAATGTGTGTGCACGTGACCGCTTCGCAATTTACATTCCGCGAGTGGAGTGTGATTTCCCCACTCTTATGGGAGCGGGTCGTACGCCACGGCGGATTGAGAGATGCATATTTTATTCGGGTTGTTCGATCCTCGGTAATGCATAGATGTGAGTACTTTATGGAAAGGTGCACTTATGGTTCGGGCCATTCGACCCTCGGCAGTGCACGGACATGACTATCTTATGACTCCGGCCGGTTGTCCTTACCCTGCATGCGCATGATTTATTTGTTACTAAATTCATGGACATTGATTTGACAGATATTTGGGGGAAGGTGAAGTAGTAGTTGTTTTATTCATTCCCAGTACTTCCTTGGATTTCAGTGACTTATATATATTTGTTGCTTCACTACCTCTACATGCCTACCGTTTCCATCATATTCTGTTAAATTATATTGTTGGACCTTAGTGAGTGTCATGTCGACCTCTCGTCACTACCTCTTCGAGGTTAGGCNTATTTGTTGCTTCACTACCTCTACATGCCTACCGTTTCCATCATATTCTGTTAAAATTATATTGTAGGACCTTAGTGAGTGTCATGTCGACCTCTCGTCACTAGCTCTTCGAGGTTAGGCGGGATACTCACTGGGTACATATATATTTATGTATTCATGCTACGCTTCTATACTTAATTGTACAGGTTCTGAGGCTGGTGCATCTGGTTGTCGGACCGGAGCTTGATTTTGATTATAGACGGGCCTGACATCACGGTAAGCTGCTTTCTACTGGCGATCTCCGGAAGCACCATGGGGTTTCTTTTGATTATTTCCCGTCTATTTCCTTCAGACGCTGGGACTGTATATTATATATTTTGTATATTCTGTTAGTATGCCCGTAAGACTTGTGACACTAGTTCCTGACACACACGTGATAGTTATTATGGATTTCGGGTTTGTATATATATTGGTTCACGCCTCTTCATGACTGCTTTTGGTTAAAAACTGGCTAATTATCCTTGTCGATTCATGTTTTATGTTTTCAAAACTGAGTATATGTTGAAATGTTTAGTCTAATAAGAAAGAACCCTTACTAAATTGAGTGTTGGCTTGCCTGACCCCGCTGTTGGGCGCCATCACGACCTAAGATAGAATTTTTGGTCGTGACACATTCCCCTATGAATTATATATGCTTTGGATGGAAAGGAAGTGTATTGGATGATGGTACCATATGACTTATCCATCTCTAGAAAAAGTGAATTGGATGTTACTTCTTCCACACATATCATGAGGTAACTTTGCTCTTGAATTCTCTCTACCAACAAATTTAATTCAGGTAGCAAGCTGAATCAAAGTATCTAAGAGAATGCAAGAGCAAGGCAACCTTATCGCACCTGCGTAAGAAGTGACATCCAATTTATAATTTGTTTTAAATGAACAAGACGAGTCACATGATGCCATTAGACAACACGGAGGAACTTCCTCTCATGCAACATCATCCAACACACTTCGATTGTGATGAAAACAGAAACCGAAGAACTTGCTTTTGGTAGAATGTGGATAACCAATCAAAGAGATGCCTGCAAAAGGAATAAGAGCTGAAGCATATTTTTTTCTGCTTTGAAGTAAATTATCTGATGAAATATCATGCTTGAGACCAGCATATGATATACTGTCGCGACCTAAATTTCCCTCTGTTGGGTATCGTAATAGCACCTAGTCTTAGGCTAGGTAAGCCTAACATTTGCACTGAACGACAACAATAATAAAGGAATTACAACAGTCTCCATATAGACATCTTGACAGAGTTTACAATTTCTCAAAACCCGGTAAATACAAGTAATAAGCTCTACGAAATCTTTCTACCAAATCTAAATACAACT